>APFE030172770.1:38509-54596 GCA_000404065.3 Pinus taeda
GGTTCACAGATTCAGACTGGGCTGGCGACGCCATTGATCGCAAGTCTACTTCCGGTTATGTACTTAGTTTGGGATCCAGCCCAATTTGTTGGTCAAGTAAGAAGCAGGCTGCCATTGCTTTATCATCAGCAGAGGCCGAGTATAGAGGAGCAGTCAATGCCACTATTCAGGCAATTTGGCTACAACATTTCCTATCTGAGCTTGGGATTAGTGTCCATCATCCAACTGTCATCTGGTGCAATAATCAAAGTACGCTAAAGTTCTCCAGATATCCAGTGCAGCGACAGCGTACCAAACACATCGAGATCCACATGCACTTCATTAGAGAACTCATTCATGATGGGATCATCGATCTTCAGTACTGTCCTAGTTTGAGCAGATTGCTGACATCTTCACCAAGACTTTCACTGAGCAGAAGTTTCGATTCCTGCGAGATCGTCTCGGGGTGAAGGATACGACTGCCTAGCAGTTGTCTTTTCTCTACTTTTGCATTATATTTTTGAGGGGGGTTTTCTTCCCACTAGGTTTTCCCTCTTTCCTCCTTCTTTTTTTTTATGCATTGTATATGGGTACCTAAAATGGCCGTGTTGCCGGGACTCATTCATTTTGCATCACACTCACCTAAGTTATGCTTAAGGGGGGGTGTTGGTGTACATACACTTAGACTAGCTGTGTTGGTGTACATGCACGTACATGCACTTAGACCAGCTGTGTTGGTGTACATGCACCTAGATTAGCTCCTTAGACTAGCTGTGTTGGTGTACATGCACCTAGATTAGCTCCAGTTAACTTATTGCTTGCATGTGGCACATGTACACATTAGCTTTAGTTAGCTTTAGTTATTGCATGTACAACTAAGCTTAACTTAGTTGCTTTTATGTATTTATTCTAAAATTAATATTGAAGAATCAATTTCATTCTTTTCTCAATTCTTGCTGGCTTTCTTCCTTCTCTTGCAAGCTTGTTTATTGTTTTGCAAATTTAAATCAGTGCATCTCAAAATCTTACAGGTACAACCCCATTTCAGAACCAGTCGATGCTCACCCACCAATTCTACTTCATAACATCCGCCGCTGCCGCTGCACATGAGCACGTTATATTTTGCATAAATCATGTTGTGGTTGCTTACGCTGCATTCCTCATAACCACACCTTAGCGGAAGATCAACAACGTTGGAATCCGCTGGCCTATCATCGCCGGGCGCACTACTCATAACCCTCTTCGACATGGCCGGCCCAAAGAATATGCGCTCCACCATCGTTCTTGCAAGTCCATGTTCTGGAAGTCCAGCTTCAAGCGAGTCGAAAATCGCGCACAGTTCCTCCAAACGATGAGTGAAGCTTCAAGCGAGTCGAAAATCGCGCACAGTTCCTCCAAACGACGAGTGAAGCTGTCTAGGAAGTTGGTAGTGTCACTCTCTGTACCATGGGTACCCGTAGTGTGCGTGACGGCCACTGGATTCAGGTGGCGTGCGCCAACTAGGAATTCCAATAAGTGTGATTTATTTCTGGGATTGAGCATGTGAGGCAATTGCCACATACAGTTCACTACTACAATCTCCCCCTCCTGGGACGGCAGGATGTCCTTCACACCTTTCAAATCCATTTTTTCGTACCAAAATGGGATCCCCGCAGAGGCTGCGTACTCCGACAACCATCTTCCGGTATGTCCAGAATAGCGGAGAAACTCGTCCTCCTCGTCGTCTGCCCATTTGATTGTTGTGATTCTCAAGTGACGGACATCATCTTTATTCCTCAACGTCTCCATTAATGGCGGCCATTGCATGCCCTCCATGATATCAAAGTCAATGATATGGATTCCCACATTATTACCACCGCCAGCGGCCACAACAGCTTCCAGAATGCATTCGTTAGCAGTGAAGTGAGGTATTCGTATGTAAGGATATGCTGCATGCAGCAGCTTCAGAGCTCCCAGAAAATGCTCCTTAGTGGTCTTATCATTGAGCTCCAAATGGGCGAGCGAATTGACATTAGAGTGAAGTATGTTGGGTATTTTTTGTTTGCAATGGGAAAATACCAAAACCAGACAAACACCACAGAGCCAATGCTCTGTTTCCTTTGCTCCAGGATCTTTTGCACAGAGGACCCTTTTTAAAAAAACTAGCTGGGAACAGAGTATTTCACCATAAAAGATCTCTATTCATTAAAATAAAATGACTGATATACATTCATCCTCTTTGCTGTGAGGGATTTACAAAAAACAACATTAAACCAAAACTCTGTTTTCACCTGAGAATTTACAGAGACATATTCATCCTCTTTCACTCAGAGGGATTCACCAAAACATTTTCACAAAACTTACTTTGCCTCCTATGAAATTTTACACCACTGTGTAAATATTTCATTTACATTCACTGCTGTGTGAAAACAAAACTTACAGAGATTTACTCATTTACCTTTTCACTGTTGTGTGAAACTATTCATGGTTTTGAAACCAAAACTGCCCCTGGTTTTCTTCATTCACTTCTCTGCCTTCTCCTGCACTACTGTGCAATTTTTTTCTTTTTACATTACCAAGACAAAATGGTTTTTTACTCTGCTGCATTTCATTCAAAAATGACATTACATTACAAACCAAAAATATTCACACACATTCATGTGTGTTCCCCTGGTTCTTCTTCGCTGGTCTTTTACAGGTGCTGCGGACCCTGTTTTCTATTTTCACCGTGTGTTTTCACATGACACACAGAATTACAATCCTTGGGTTTTTCACACTTCTCCTCCCGTGTGCAACTACAATATAGTTTTAACCCACACACACCAAGAAAAAACATTCACATTTCCCTTGGTTTTTTATTGGCTGTTCCGAACCCTGTTTTTCTTTTCTCCCTGTGTGCAATACCCTTTGTTTTTTTTCGCTCCCACAAGCTCTCTGTTCTTCTCCTCCGGTTTTCATTGGCTGGAGCGAACACACTTCAATTCACCATGTGCGATTTTTTTTATTACATGGAGTCAACGCTCTCATAAAAAGAATGTCATACGACTCATATGTAATTTTAATAAAATTACATACCCCCATACTTCCGTATAAGCTAAACATTACGCCCCATAAAAAACATTAAATGTTTTACCAAAGACATGTCGTAATTATTAATCATAGGGTATGGGCGATTATGTTAATACAACCATGCTGCATTAATTTTGATAGAACCGTATGTACTTTGAACAGGTTAAACTAAGCAGTACTTTCCTGGAGATCAAACGGCGGACAGCAAACATGTTCAATCGGACGGATATCGGACAGGGTGAGCTGAGCCATCGTTACCTTCCGATGGATGTCAGGTTCTTACGTCATGGGCACGTCATGGGTGGACAGATGTCAGCATCGGACCACCACCATACGGAAACTGCCTTTAACAAAAAGCGGTGCGATATGTTACCGGGCGGTTTAGGTTTGAACTGAGTGGTTTTCTGAGTTGCCGTTGACTGCTGGTTCGCGCGGGCAGTGAAATTATATTTTCAACACTCCCCTTTAATTTCACCTGCTGGGCATTCAATCTTACCCAAACACTTTCTCAACTCCTTGACCTGCTGTTGTTGCAAAAGAATCTTCCTCTTAACAGAGGGATTCACCACTGTCTATGCTGAAAAACATCTTCCTCTAAACTAGAGGGATTCACCTGTCTATGCTAAAAAGCATCTTCCTCTTCATAGAGGGATTCTCTAACACTGCTTCACATGCAGTTCCACAAACAACAAAATAGTCTTCCTCTTAATAGAGGGATTAACCTGAAACTGTGCTTAAGAGCACCTTCCTCATGATAGAGGGATCCACCATACCAATGTGCTGAAGAACACCTTCCTCTTGACAGAGGGATCCACCTGTGACTATGCTGAAAAGCATCATCCTCTTGATAGAGGGATTTACCATGACACTGTGCTGAAAAGCACCTTCCTCTTTAATAGAGGGATACACTGAGAACTTCACTTCCTCTCACTGAGGGATTACTGCCAAACATTGCTTTAGATGCATTTTCAAACAAAACATTCATTGCACTGTTGTGCATACTCATTACATTGTTCTTTTATGCTGCTGCATATTCTCTGCTCCACTATTGTGCCATCTTCTTTGCTGCGTCTACCCCACACTGTTGTGTCTACACTTGTTGTTGTGTCGCTGCACTTCACTTACATTTCTTTGCAAACTCTGCATTGTTCAAAAACAGAATGCTCAATCTTTTCTGGAACAATTACTCTGTCCCACCTTACAAATTTACACTGTTGTAAAGGAAAATTTTCTTTTCCATCTGCTGCTGTCCATTACCTTCCATTTCTTCAACAAAAAACTTCATGCTGCTGCATTTTCTTATTTGCATTGATGTGTAAAAACACATTTCTTCACTCTCTCTTTCTTGCCATCATGCTGCTGCCTTTTCTTGTGCACTGCTGTCCATACCTATAACCATAGACTCTGTCATCTTGGGTTTTTATTTGCTGCTGCGTTGCCTCTGCAATTTGCACTGTGGTTGTCTTTTGTTTCATCATACTGTTGTGTGCCCATACACTAACTCTTTACTCTCCATTACTTGCACATAGAGAGAAATCATTCTCACGCTGTTTTGCACTGCATTCTCCACACAACAAAAATAACACAGGCTGCTGCCTTTTCTTTTTACACCTTGCTTCACACAATCTTAGTCTTCATTCATTTTTTTCTACACAATGCACTGTTGTGCAACTCCTTTCATTTTTCTACTGTCACACATTTTCATTCACCCATGTGCATTAAAAAACTGTTGTCCCTGTTTCTCTTTATGCATTTCTTTGCATGCTGAATTGCATATGAAGAAGAACATTACATTTCTTTTACTGTTGTGCATTGTACTCACTCTGCTGTGAGTATGTTCTCTCACATTACATAGAAAGAAACTACCTTCCATTGCTATGCATTTAAATGCATGTGCTCCATAACAAAATTCAAAATCTGCTGTTTTATGTTCTATCTTCCCACTGCTGTGAGGGTCTCCATGCTTTGCATATTTTTCTTATTGCACTGCTACACTTCACATTTGAGCGCTGCCCCTTTTTCTTCTCTGCTGTTATGGCAGATTTAACTTCATATTTGTCCCTTTAAAAAAAAATTCTTCATCAAAGAGTGACTGTTAAGACAGTTCAACAACAAAATTACAAGCTCCCCTTTAATGTACGCTTGTCTTCTTTTGGCGGATTTTTCTCAAAACAAATTTGGATCCACTTGGGAGTTCAAGGGATTTTCAGATTGCCTTTCCTTCCTTCTCCATACTTGTGTAACTTTCTTCTTTTGCATGGGTCTAGCTTGTGTAAGAGCCCATATCAAGTTACAATCTCGTGCCATATGCCCAATGTCATGACACTTGAAACATTCAACATTTTTCATGAATAAAAATTCATGATTTCTTCTTGTGAAATTATTTCTTGGAGATTGTCGGGGACCACAACATCTATCTCCATGAAATGTTCTACAGTCTTTTGCCATATGACCAAAGTTTGAGCAAGAATAACAATAACCAAAAAATGAACTTTGGTACCTGGGAGATGGAGGTTTCCTTGATGTACTTCTGAAGCCTTGCTGCCTTGAGATCCTTTGATGATCACCATTGCCTCTTGCATCTTTGCCATCAGCTACATTTCTTCTTGGAGCTGGTTTTCTACTTGGAGCAGGATTTCTTCTATGGCAGCCTTCATTTTTCTCCTTGCCTTTGCTGGAACTAGGAGCATCACCATTTCTTTCTGGCTTCTTCACATCTCCTTTGCTTAAAGCATTTTCATCCTTGTTTGAAGATTCACCTACATACCCAAGTCCTAATTTATCAGATGGAGATCTGTGATAGCTGAGCATGTCATCCAAAGCTTGAGAGCTCTTCATGATCTTGTTCATCCCTTCAACCTTCTTCCTGAGGAGGACAATCTCTTCTTCCAATCTTTCACACTCATTATTCTTCTTTGCAAGTTGTTCCTCAGTTTCTTCCTTGCTACGAGTAGCTTTAGCTGCTGCTATTTTAAGAGAGACTATATTTGACTTCATTTTGGAGATTTCTGCTTGACTGCTCTCCATTTTCTTTTCAGCTTCTTGTGCCTGTTTTTTGGCATCTTGTGCCCGCTTCTTGGTTTCTTATAGCTCAGACTTAAGGGAGGATACCTCTACCTTGTACTGTCCAATCTCTTCTACAAGTTTGTTCACTCTCTTATGCCTTTGTTCAAGTTGACTTGACAAGGCATCTTCCTATTTCTTTGCTTTATTTAACTGATTTGTCATGAATATGACTTCTTCATGATGCTTCCTTTTGCTTTCATCAAGTTCCTTCTTAAGCATGGCAAGCTCTTCATCCCTTTCTTGCACTTGAAGTTTGATCAGGTCAACCTTCTCATTTTCAGCTTCTATGATGGGTTCAGAATTTCCTTCTTGACTGATGGTCATGGTTAGTGCTCCCTTTGCATGAAGGTCATGAAGTCTGTCCTATATATCTTTTGCTGATGAATATTTTCTTAGATTCTTCTTTATAGAATCAGGCAGCCCATCCAAGATTGTCTTTGCTGCTTTTGCATTGTACTCCTTGGATTCTCCATCCATTTTACTATCATCAATCACTGACTTCCAAATTTCAATGCCTTCAGACTGTAAGAAAGTCCTCATTTTTATTTCCCATATATCAAAGTTCCCATTGAACCTTAGAGCCTCAAATAGAATGCTTTCAAATAGATTGTCTTCTATTTTAATAGAAGAGGGAGACACAACCTTAGGGGATTTGGACACTTTCTTCTTTGACCTTGCCATTCTTAACTATTTTTAAAATCCCTGACTGTGTTTTTAAAATGACTCACTGTTTCTTCAACAGCGACTCAAAAACTTGAGAAATACCTGAATCTCTTTGGCTGAAACTTCACACAGCTGGAGAAGCTTTACTGCTGCTGCAACAAGGGTCTTTCCTTCAGCTTCTTTGACACTTCAAAGAGCATGAACCTGCTCTGTCACCATCAAAGAGTCTGGACTAGCTCTGATACCACTGTTGGGTATTTTTGCAATGGAAAAATACCAAAACCAAACATTAACTGAACATAGAGTCAATGCTCTGTTTTATTTCTCTACTCCACGATCTTTTGTGCACAGGGAAGCCTTAAATTTTTTTTTACTGAACAGAGTATTTCACCACCATAAAGATTTCCATTCATTAAAATAAAAACACTAATACATATTCATCCTCTTTGCTGAGAGGGATTTACCAAAAACAACATTCAACCAAAACTCTGTTTTCACTTGAGAATTCACTGAGACATATTCATCCTCTTTCACTCAGAGGGATTCACCAGAACATTACAAAAGAAATTACTTTGCGTCCTTTGAAATTTTACACCACTGTGTGTAAAAATTTCATTTACATTCACTGCTGTGTGAAAACAAAAATTACAGGGATTTACAGTTTTACCTTTTCACTACTGTGTGAAACAATTCAAGGTTTTTCACAAAACCTCCCCTGGTTTTTCTTCTTTCACTTCTTCAACTCTTCTCCTGCACTGCTGTGCATTCTTTTCATTTCTTACATTACCAAAAAAAAGGTTTTTACGCTGCTGCTGCGTTTTACCATTTTCTCATCAAACATTTCAAACCCAAAAAATTATTCATGCGTTTTACTATTTTCTCATCAAACATTTCAAACCCAAAAAATTATTCATGCACACATCTGTGCGTTCTTCATTTTTTTTGTCGCGCTACTAGGCCTTACTGTGTTTTTTTTTTACATATATAATGAACAACAAAAAAAAAACAAAAATAACATATAGTCAACGAGTTACATAACCAAAAAAAACAATAAAATTAAATACCTCATTTATATCTACCAATGCCATTTAATTCTCAGCATGGCAAAGGTACTGAGTAAATTAATTTATTGGTGAAAAAGAAAGCTTTACGCATTCTCCATGTCCTGCACAGTGTACTCAGTTTGACCTTGATCCGACGGTGAGCAAACTTGGAGCAGATCTGGTTCAATCGGGCGGGTATCGGATGGGGTGTTCTGACCGAACTTTACTCCACACATTATTTAATTTTACCACACCCCGTATGCACCTTCCTCGCGATTGGATGGCGGAGAACATTCCCTTTGATCGGACGAATATCGGGTGGGGGCGCTTTTCACTGACTTTTATTGTCCGAAAAGTGTTTGAGGATGATGTCATGCCAATCCACGTGCCTCCTCCAAAATGCATCGGAGCCCCTTCGTACGGAAACCACTTTACGCCAAAGGGTGGTGCGATGGCTTACCGCCGGTTTCCTGGTTTGCTTCGGTGGTTTTGGCGTGCATTAAATGCTGGCCCGCGCCCGCAGTGAAATTATAATTTCGACACTCTTGTCATTTTATATGAAAAAATTAAGGTGAAGAATGGTGTAACAACCCCGTGCCTTCCTGGTTCATTTTAATTTTGACCTTGTCTCTTTAGGGCACACGTGTCATTTCCTATTGAATCCGATACCCTTTGTGCCAACTGTAAATTCATGAGCATTTATTTTATTAATGCTACTTTATGGGAGATGAAAGGGGAAAACAGATTGATGAGCCCCATGGTCTCTAACCAAATTCATGTACAAAATAAATTTACATTTTATTATTTTAAAAATTTGCTCCCAATTATTTTATATTAAAAAATTAATATGAAAATTGGTGCTCCATTTTATTTAACTAATTTTTTTGGCTACCCATATCTTTGGGGCACACCTGTTTTTTTTCTATGTATGAATCATATATCTTTTATATAATCGTGAATTAATGAGCTTTTACTTTATACCCTATTTTTTTCAAGAGAAAGAATAAAGAAAGTTAAAAATAAATGGGTGAAATTTTATCTTTCACAAGATTTTTTATTATATATAAAAAAAATTAATGGTATAATTATTTTATGTTATTTTAATTTTATTTTTAATATATTTTTTTAATTATTTATGTTTATTTAAAAAAAACATTTTAAGTAAATAAATTTGCAATTTTACAATAAAATTTATGCGGTAGTTTAACCAGGCAGAGGAGTTGACCGAAAAGTTATGGAAATATTTAGAGAAAATTCAGCGAGGGTTTTTTGCAAATCCAAGTTATAGTTGTTAAATTTCAAAATTTTAGGTGTCCTAGAAGTTTTTGATGGTGTTGAATCTATTTCCTTCATCAAAAACACGATTCAAACAATGCCTCTCCAAGATTTTTTTATTTTTATTTTTTTTGCTCGTATTCTATCGCCTCGACAGATGACTCCAAAATTTATTGTTGAATTGCACCCAAAAAAATATTTTTAACATATTTTTTAATATATGTTTTCATTGTAGGTAAAAAATAATTAATGAGCTTTTATTTTTTGTAAGACCCCAAGATGCCTAAAAATTATTGTGGTTACTAAGTTGATAATTAAAGGAAACAGTTACAACAAGGCTCGAAGACCAAGAAATATATATTTGGTTACCTAAATTATTGCTAATAAGGAATCTAGATACTTTAACCAAAATAGAAAGTGTTTGCATTAATTAAAAGAAACAGTTACAAAGACAATTACCCATCTGCCTTGAAGGGAGATTGAGATGGGAAAAAAAGGTCCACGAGAACTATCCTAGAACTGGGAGGAATAAACCAGTGGGAAAACTCTCAAGAAGAGTCAGTGAAAGTACTCAACTTCAACTTGAGGCGGGACACGAGTCCAGAGGCCCAAGGTTCTTGACTATGGCTGGAATTAATTTAAGTGTGAACAAGAGAAAGTGCTGGGGGAGGGTCTGGTCGTAATTGTCAGGTTTGTGGTTGGGAGGAGAGACTTTCTAGAAGTGTTTGGATACTAAAGTTATTAGCATTGAAAAGATAAGTATGATAGTGGTTGGGAGGAGAGACTTTCTAGAAGTGTTTGGATACTAAGTTTACTAGCATTGAACAAATAAGTATGATAGAAAGTTTCATTATAAATTAATATTGGACTGTGGAAATCAATCTAATGATAAAGTAGAATTTTTCAATTTGAAATGATGTTAACAGAGCAATCTGAGGAAAGTAATTCCTTGAAAGTCCATTATTATAGAAAATAGGAATTACTAGTTTCGCAAATGAAATCATAAATGATTCATTATGGAAAAACATCAAAATAACAATTAATGCTAGCAAAGTATGGAAAAATATGTTCATTCAATAGTTAAATAGTCAAATGCTCTTGAATATGAAGGGTAGTTTATTATAATACAACATCGAAATATTATGTATGAGATATACAAGAGTTTTGTAGAATGGTCGGTAGGAAACACCATCGGTTTCAGCAGAATTGATCTCTAACATTAAACCAACAGTCATATATATATAAACCATGTTATCAAACATCGAACTTCTGTAGAAATGAACTAAATATTAAAGTGCATGCTATTACAGTAGTAAAATAGAAATATTTAATCTTAAACAGGATCGTTCTAGAGAGATTGAACGAAACAACCAATACCTTGAGCAAGGAAAAAGAGTTATTCTTAGCACAACATTCAATTCAGCAAGAAATTACTACACTGCCTTTTAAAAACAATATGACAGATCTTTTAAACAATATGCCAAACGGAATAGACTAAATAAGTTTCACAATAGCAAATTAAAAGCACATAGCTACATTTCGAAATGTTCTCGATAGTCGGAGCATGTTGACATGACCAGAACTTAAAAAAAGAACTATCTTGTGTATAAATAGCTTAAAACACTACAACAAAGAAGAAACCCCAAAAACCCTCAGTCGATTAAATCTGGAGCATTCACAACACTGTAGGTGACATGCATAGTACTCAACCTATTCCTGTATATTGATAAATATTTATGACTCTACCTTTATTTCCAGATAAGTAAACATGTTCGTAACTTAAGTTCATGCACCATAGGTAAAATATCCAACCTATAAATAAACATGGACGTCGTAAGCTCTTAAGCCTTTAAGGGTAGTGGTCTTATTCAAATAACTATCTGAGAAATTATGTATGAGTACCTCTTACAGAAGCCAAATGCAATGAAGTGAGTATATGTTCGATTCTACCGCATATGCTAACAGAACGACACCAAACGAAGAGCTTTTACCTGAGTTGGGAGGGGCTCCTCTTTGAATAGCCCACCTATGTAACAATGAGCAATCTTAATTAAGAAAAGAAAGAAACAAATTAAAATCTAAAAACTTTTAGCAAAAAGAAGACAAAGATTTTCAAAATTTGGGGTTATGCTGATGAGGGATTTACCTTTAGGAAATGGCCCTTGGAACTTAGTGTTCCTCGCTATATCATAAGCCCTTCGAACCATCCCTCTGCAGTAGAGGCGAACCATTAAACTTGGTACCAAATAGAAACCCCAAGTAGACGCTAAATTCATACTATGTAGACAAATGAAACCATGTTTTATCAGGTCATCGAGGACACTTGCCACCGCAGGGCTAATCGTCACTACCATCTCAAACTACAAAAAGCTCAATAGTCAAACAAAAGCCCTCATCAGTCCAAACCATCACATAGTAGCAAGAAAACTCGAAACGACAACAACAATGAGTCTACCAGCTGTCGGGCATGAAAAGTTGGTTATGGGATTAAACCCTAAACCCCCTCCGTCGTCATATCGTCTGGCCAAGATCAACGGGCACAAAGCACGACAATTGTCGCAAGTTACTGGAACTTGTTGGCAGGCACATGCAATCTCCTGATCTATCCTCTTGCCATGTGTTTCTGCATATAAGAGCGAGCTCGGTAAAGTCTAGGCAGGGACCATGTGCACATTAAACCAAAAAAACAAAATCTCCATGCCAATTTGGTTAACTGTGTATTGTAATATCACACGAATTACATATAAGTTTTATCTGGTTCCATGGACTTAAACCTTAAATACATTTAATACTTTCGTAAGCTATGAAAGGTCCTTTATCCAAGGTCGGATATGTGTATAGGTAATTTTTTTCCTATATATTTCATAAGTTTCTTATTTAGTTGTTACAAATGGTATCAGAGACCAGGTTCGTACACTAAGACTCTTTGGGAATAGATATATATTGGAAATGAATGTGTTCTTAAAAAAAAAAAAAAAACTAACTAAATAAATGTATATGTGAACACAGAGACCGCATCAATAAAAGAAAAGGGTCAGAATGCAGAGGAACCCAGGACCACCCAACCTGCCCGAAACAATGTATGTGAATGCTAATCTTGACATTTGGATACAACTAGGCAAGGAATCCCTTCAATATAATGTGGTGTTACTCGAAAATGTTCAGGAGTTGCGTGCTGAAATGACGCATTTAAGAACAGACAATGAATGACTGCGCTTAGAATAGGAGAGAATTCTCAGAAGTCTGTGTAATCGACATAATCAACGACATCCAAATCATAGTGTTGAGGACCGAGAAAATACCCCAACGGCTTAGCATGGAGAGGAAAATGCTGAGTCAACTGAAAAACATGGGGAAGACGAAGAAAGACGCTTAGACAATGTATCCGACCAACGCAAAACCAAAAGACGAAAAAATGAATTGCAAGGAGAATTTAAAAAGATTAAGCCATCACTCTTTGAAGGGGAATCAGAAGAAACAGCTAAAGCTTGGCTAATTGATATGGGAAAATATTTTCATATTTATCAGTACACAGATAAACTAAAGGCACGATTGGTAGTTTATCAGTTAAGGGGTAAGGCCACCCTATGGTGGGAAGAAATCAAAACAGTAAGGAGAATCGATGAAGAGCAGGTTACATGGAACGAATTCCAAAAGAATTTCAAAGACAAGTATTTAACTGAACATTATTACGATGAAAAGGCAAAAGAATTTCACGAGTTAAGATTGGGAACCTTAACCATGGATGAATATGTGACACGATTCACCTCCTTGCTACGTTATGTGCCTTACATGCAAGAGGAAAAGGCCAAAATTTAGCGCTTCATCAGTAGCTTACACAAATTTATGAAGGAGAAACTAGAGTTTGACTACCCCAAGACAATGGATGATAAAGTGTGGAAAGCCCGCATCTGCTACCAGCAAATGAAACAGAAGAATGAAGGACCTAAAGGAGGGTTGAACAGGAAGGGTAGAAGCTTGATCCAAAAAGACACCTAAAATTTGCTAGTGGCTGAAATATACAGCAAAAATCTCTTAGCAAATTTCCAACAAGGAATCAGTCCAAAGATGCATATTCTGAAAATAGACATTTGGAAGGACTTACTAAATCTTTCAATGACCAGTAATCAAAACCATCGCTACAATGTTAGGGATGTGGAGAACCTCACTATTACAAAAATTGTCCGCATAACGAAAGAACAAAACAACTATCAAATATGCAAGAAGCATCCACGGTTGGAGAAGTAGCAAGGAACATGCCCAGAATTAATGCTACTTTGGATGATCATCACGCAGAATATCAGCCCACCATGATCGAACGTGAAGGTATGATTGCTAAGAAACTTGTCTCTATGGTGTTTGATCTAGGTGCTAGATTAAGCTATGTTAGTCCTAAGGTGGTAGAAAAGTGTCAACTGCAGAGCAATAAGTTTATAAAACCATGGCTAGTTCAATTAGCCATCGAAACAAAAAGAAGGGTAATTGCAAAAACATAACGTTGTCCCATAAAAATTTCAGGGCAACCCATTTATGTTGATCTTAATATACTTCCTTTGGGTTCTTATGACACTCTAATCAGGATGGATTGGTTGGAAAAATGTTGATCCCTTGTGGATTGAAAAATAGAAAAATGTCAATTTTATCACTGAATCAGGCCAAAGGAAGGAGCTCCAAGGAATGAAAACTAGTACCAAGTTGCGTCCTATCACTGCTAGTCGACTACAGAAATGTATCAAAAAGGGCTGTCAAATTTATGCTGTTCAAGTGGGATTTACAAACACCAAAAATAAAATGACCTCCTTGGAAAAATTTCCCGTAATTCAGGAATTTGTTGATGTATTTCTTGAGTCCATTCCAAGTTTACCACAAAAGCGTGATATCAATTGCACCATCGAACTAATTCAAAGCGCAACCCTTATATCCAGTGCCCCTTATCGCATGAGCATACTTGAGTTAACTGAACTCAAAATGGAGTTCTAGGAGTTTCTAGACAAAAAGTACATACACCCCAGTGTGTCCCCTTAGGGAGCTCCCGTACTGTTTGTACAGAAAAAGGACGAGACTCTAAGATTATGCATCAATTATTGCCAATTAAACAAACTAACCATCAATAATAAATATCTTTTACCATGTATTGATGATATATTTGATCAACTGCAAGGAGCCAAAGTATTCTTGAAAATCGACTTAAGATCTGGCTATCATACAATAAGGATAAAGGAGGAGGACATTTACAAAACTGTATTCTATACTTGTTATGGTCATTACGAGTTTTTTGGTGTTTCCGTTTGGCCTCATAAATGCCCCAACCACCTTTATGAGTCTGATGCATGGTATTTTCCAGCCTTACCTTGATAAATTTGTATTGATTTTCATTGATGACATTCTAATATACTCTAAGAATCAGGAGGAGCATAAAGAACATTTGAGGATAGTGTTGAAAACTTTGCGGGAAAATTAGTTATATGCTAAATTTAGCAAGTGTGACTATTTCAAAGATCATATTCAATACTTGGGTCACGTTATATCAGCAGATGGAATAGCGGTGGACCTAGAGAAGATAGAAACCATTATGGAATGGACAACTCCAAAGATTGTCATTGATATCAGATCATTCATGGATTTGGCCAGGTATCATTGAGGGATTTTCAAAAATCACCTTTCCAATGACCTCCGTATAAAAAAAGGGGCGCGCTTTCCAATGGACAGCAGAGTGCCAGCAAAGTTTTGAATGACTAAAACACCTGGTTATCACTGCACCTGTCTTAAAGGTAGCAGATCCAAAAAAGTCTTTCATGGTTTGCACGGATGCTAGTAAAGAAGGTGTTGGCAGAGTGTTGACGCAAGAAGGAAAGGTGATTGCTTATGAATCATGGAATTTAAAGGAGTATAAACAACGATATTTTGCTTATGACCTTGAATTGACAGCAATAGTGCATGCACTTAAAATGTGGTGACACCACCTGTTGGGAAATAAATTTTTACTGTTAACAGATCATAATAGCCTTACAAATTTCTTCAACTAGTCTAGCTTACATGCTCGATAGGCTAGATGAAAAACATTTTTAAGTGAATTCAACTTGAAATGAAACATCTCAAAGGAGAGGAAAATTGAGTGGCTGACAGAGTGAGCAAAAAAGTGCATTGTATTTACGAGGTCCAAATCAGTCAAGTACACTCAAACATTCGTGAGATCATAAGGGAAGCATCTATTAAGGATCTAGAGTACACTTTTATTTGGAAACAGACAAAGGAAGCTTTGTTGAAAAAGGAAATATTAGATTTTAAAATAAATTTTGACAACATCCTCACCTTGAAAGAAAGAATTTATGTTCCTAACCAAAACCCTGTTAAAGAATTGATATTGGATGAGTTTCACTAGAAACCATGTGCTGGCCACCCAGGATACCAGAAATTGTTTTCAGCCATCAAGAAAGGGTATTTTAGGCCTGGGTTAAGGAAGGATGTTATAGAGTACTTTTCCAAATGTTTGGAGTGTCAACTGGTGAAGGCAGAACACCAACACCCCACAAGTTTGTTGCAACCTTTGCCCATTCTAGAATGGAAATGGGAGACCATATCGCTAGACTTCATCACCGGCTTACCTCACACTAGGAAGTGGCACGACTCAATTATGGTGGTAGTAGACAAATTAAGTAAAACTATTCACTTCATACTTGTGAAGTCCATGATCCGGATTTAAACAGGAACGCAACAGAATACAGAGATAACTATATACACAAATATGCAGCGGAAATAATACTTCATTTCATTAATGGAAAATACTGAAATATGCTTACAACTAGAAATGGAAATAAACCAGCTAGGGCGATGGTAGCTTCTCTCTGAGAAGAGATGTGGTGACTACATGCCTCTGAACTGTGTTAAAATGAGGATCGGAGGCCTATTTATTGTTGAGAAAGAATGAAAAACCCTTCACATCCCAAAACCTAACCCTAGAAGATGAAACGCCAAATTGTGGGCCCCGTTTGGGTAAATTGGTACATCAATTT
>APFE030172773.1:0-36963 GCA_000404065.3 Pinus taeda
AAGACTAAACACCACATCTGCTTAGAAAACGCATCAATTATCGCAAGAGAAGAGCAGCATCAGAGACGGAAAATCAGAGAAGCCCTCGAAATCCTGAAGCATCCTTGTAATCTGAACAGAGACGGCGGTTTGGAGATTAGTGGAAGCTGGCTTCCCCTGATCAGTGAGATCAAGAAACGTCAACCCAACCCCAGGTAAGTTGTCAAGCAGGTTAGTTTTTTTCCCTCCCTTTCCCTTTACATTCTCAGGTTTTAATTTATATTAGACAATAATGTAGGTTTTAATATAGTTTAGATTTTAATTTAGAATTTAAGATATAATTTAGGTTATATTAATATTATGTTATATAGATAATGATTTAGATATTAGAATATAGATTAGGTTGTGTAGATTTTTATTTATTAAGTTTTATAGATTTTAATATTAATATATTCTTTAGGTTATATAATATTAAGTTATATAGATTATGTTTTAAATAAATATTAAAGTTCTATAGACATTAGGTTATTTAAAAATAATATTTTCATGTTATATAAGATATTAAGATTTATAATATATATTATATATATTAATATTATATATATTCTATTATATAATATTAGGTCTTATAGATATTAATATATTAATTCTATTATTTAATTCTACTATAAATAATATTAAGTCTTATAGGAATAATATTAATATATTTATATATTAATACTTTATTATATATATTATATATTAATACTATTATATATATAAGACTTAATATAAATTATATATTAATACTATTATTAATATTATTATTTATATTAAACTTTATAGATATTAATATTAATATAGGTTTTATGTTATATAATAATAAGTTATATAGATTAAGCTTTATAAATATTAGGTTATATAAATATTAATGTTATTTAGATATTAGGTTTATGATATTAATATTAATATATATATTATGTTTTTAGAGACATTAATATTAATATAGATGTTAGGTTATATTGAGATTATGTTTTATAAGATATTAATTAAATGTTATTAATTTATAAAAATATTAATGCAAAATTATAAAAATATTAATGAAAAAATTTTTAGTTTAATTTTAGGTTTCATTATTAATCTTTCTTGCCGACCTGTGCTGTTCCATCATTATTCATTCGCTCATGAGTATTTATCTCTTCATTCTTGCTCTTCTTTTATCATCTTTCTCTTAACCCTGATGATGGATCCCATTTGGGATTCGAAACGTTGGTGTAAAAATTCTCTTACTGTGGATTCTTCGATCAAAGACTCAAAGAGTCAAACTTGTGTTCTATAAATAAAAATGGTGTTGCAGGCACTCGGCGGCGGCTGCATGAATGTTCAAATGAGAGCAAGACAGACTATAACGGTGAATTAATTAAAAGGCTTCCCAAAGATTGAGTGGGCCCATAACCGACAGGTCCAGGATCAAGATTTTTAAAGAATTTGGGATTTTGGGCAACCCCCAAATTCTCATTTTCATCATCCTTCAATTTTGAAATTCATGCTCCCATTATGGAATTATTGTGAAAATGTTTGATATTAAGACTAGTAAAAGAAAGGGGTGGATTTTGATTCAAATTCTCATTATTTTGGAAACTACTAATAACATTATCCATAGGAACACTTTAGACATGTTGAGAATGATGATGAGAAGGAGCAGAGATAGCAACGACAAATTGATCTAAATCCCAACAACTATTTTAATGGCAGAAGTATGAGTATGAGCCTAGGTAGTGTTAATATGAATACAAATATGAATATGGGTTCATGGTTAAGTGAATGCGTGAAGATGTGTTACACTTTTGGGCCAAATGTGGTAATCAAATTTCAAAATTTTACTCTTTTATTGAATGGAAGCCCTCAAAATTTGTAAAAACATTGTGAATTTTGATTTGGAGTACAAAGACAAGTTATGGAGAATAATGTTGTTGTCCTAATGATATTTTTTTTGCAAAAGAAGTTAGTGTCATATAATCTGTCAATTTTCCATTACATGAAATTTTTGTCCTTGCAATTTTTCGTACATCTTAACAAGTTTGTGTGTATTCAGTAATATAACTTATTCTAAATGTGTTATATATATATATATATATAATATAAATATAATATAATATAAAATATAGATGAGCATGGTATATAGGGAGAGAACTAGGGTATGCATATTAAATCTTTATTTTTCTATGCAGAATTATATCTTTTATTATTTTTTGAAGCTAGTGAATTAATATTTCAATTGCATTTTTCAGACACCTGTGTTCACGTAAAAAAAAATCTACTATTTAAACAAATTCAGAAACCAAGAGGAATCATAAATGAAGAGGATGGTATTTTTTGAATTTTTTTCATTTTGTATATTTTATGTTATTGATTTTTTATTTAGCCCCTTTGAAAGTGTCCAAAAGATTTCAACAATTATGTTTAAAAGAAATTAGATGAAAAATATCATATGAATTTGAAAATGTTAAACTAATATTCCATTGGATAGAGGATTCCTTCGCGAATCCAACATGATCAAATTGCCACTTAAGGACAAATTTTAACTTAAGTCTGCTAGGGTACAAAATGGTGTCACAAAGAAATCTGCAGAAAATGTGCTAAATATGTTTTTTTAAGGACCTAAGGAGCTTGATCAAGTGCTAGAAAGATATATAATTCAAATAGCTTGATCGAGGGTTAAAGAAACCCTCGATTGAGCCATTTACATGGTTAATTAGTTGGTCAATCGAGCACTAGAAATATATAATTAAAATAGCTCGATCGAGGGTTAAAGAAACCCTCAATCGAGCTGTTTATGTGGTTAATCAGTTGTTTGATAGAACCGCTATTGTGATTTAGATATAGATTTAATTAAAAAATTCATATATATATATATATATTTAGATTTAATTATAGTATTCATGTTGAGCATGAAGAATTTAATGGGCATGTACATCATATCGTTATAGAAATCTATTTCAAATCTAACAACTATGTTGATATAACTATTAGTGTACTTAAAATGAAATTCACATACCAAGTTTTGAGCACATGAAATATTTTTAAAATTATAATAAATGTCATGTGTCCAGTTTGATATAAAGCAAGGGAAAGAGTTACACATACTTCATATTGGATTATAAAAAGCGCAACAAATATATATATATATAATATATATATATATATATTATATATATTATATATTAATATATATATATATATATATATATATATATATATGTTATGGTAAACTCTTGTAGAATACCTCAAAATAAAATAAAATCGAATAAAATTTATCTGTAGAACCTTACATTTTGACATCTTTTAAAATTGAATAAAACTTATTTCAATCATATTTGAGTTTTTTAATTGAAGCTTAAGATATAAGGAATTGATTGAAATACTTGGATAACTAGGTAAATTTAGGAAAGTTTATAACATTATATTAAATTCTACAAATGTTATCATATATTATTTTTGTTATATTAAATTCCAATACATATGACTTATATCATGTTATGACTAAACTCTTGTATATAATCTCAAAATAAATAAAATTGAATAAAACTTATTTCAAAATTATTTATGTTTTTCAATTAAACATTGAGATAAGAAATTAATTGAAATACTTTCAAGAGTTTACCATGCAATGGTATATGGGTGGGTCACAAAAATTTCCACATATATAGGTTTTTTATTATAACATGGATGACTTTAGAATTCATGTATTTATTGTTAAAATCATTATAACAACATACGTTGATTGCACTAAGATGAAATTTCTACAAGTCAATATGAAGCATATTTGTAATTCTTTCTATGCTCAATATTAAATTGATAAATGATATATATTTTAAATTATTTTAAGTTTCAAAGTGACTTGCATCATGTAGTAAAAATTGTAATTATTTTGATAGTTGATAATACATCTTTTAAAATTGAATAAAACTTAAATTTTAATTTCAATCCTATTTGTATTTTTTAATTGATCCTTGAAATAATGACTTGATTGAAATACTTGGATAGCTGATGCAGGAGCATCCAGCTAAGGGCACCATGACTGGGTGTTGGTCTCTGCCAAGGTGGAAATATTTATCAGTGATTGGTTTCTTTATGTTTAATTGGTCAAGCAGAATGTAGGGACTTGTTGTTCCTTTTTAATTTCAGTATTAGTTAGGGAACAATACGGTTAGTTAGGGTCACTGTCACAATTGTCTGTCTTTTAGTGAGTAATTATCTTATAACTGTTTCTTCCATTTAGAACCAAAAAAAAAAAAAACATCCATGTAAATTGTAAAATCTTGCAGTGCAAGAAGAACCGAATGAATTAACAGTTATGTAACTAATAAAAGAAACAACTGAAGCGTAATTGTGCACAGTTCAGGTAACTATGGGCAAACAGTACAAATATGAAATGTAAATCATTCTGAAGGGTTCAAGGAGAAGAGAGGAACAGTAATATAAATAGCAGAAGACATTGTTAAACAAAACCCTAAATCTGAATCCATTTGTAACAAGCAATCTTTCCTTTTCATTTCATTTCTATTAAATGACTGAGTGTGATAAAATTAAATAACAAATTGCATTCCTGTGTTTTCTAGTAGACCTCTCCTAACAGGCCGAGACAAAGTTTCCCACATTTGAATGACGAACAGAAAGCAGAGTATCCCAAAGAACGAGACAATGGCTCCAGCAATCAACATTACTTTCAGTATTACGGCGCATACAACTACAAAGGCAGAGAGCAAGCAGGACACAAACTCAGTGGAAATTCCCCATGACAGAGGTAACCATTATAACAAACGTTTCTCCATTTCCATTATATAAAAACAAACCAATGTTGGCACATAATAACAATTTACAGTCCTCAAGAGTATAAGACGACAACCAGAGACCACAACGTCTTCGACAATGACAAACATCAAGGCCAGGGTTCGAGACCCTGTAGGACTATACTGTTGTCAAGAAAAACAATAAGACAATTTACAAGCTATAGTCGAAGCCACTGAACGCAAAATAGTAGTCAGAGGAGCCAACCCTCACATTGCTAACCTATTGGTATCTATATTAAAAGAATGGAGAGGAAAGATTATAATCGGGGTATTCATAACAGAGAATGACCCTACCCCTTCCATTGACGGAGTCTGGGCCACGAATCACTCTAGAACCAAAACCCCAACCTGCAACCGTAGCAACAGAAGTGAGCCAGTAAACCTTTACTAGAAAATGAGGGCGTAAAGCAATATAATACTGTGGAAATAGAAGAATTGTTTGACTTACTAAGGGATAGTGAGTGCCGGTGGCTCAAGTTCGAACCTGGGTTGCGAATACAAACGGAAACCCTACTCACAAGGAGCAACAAACATTAGCACCATTGAAAAATTGAAGTATAGCAAGGAGGATAGGACATACCTGATTGGAAATCGGACGAAACCAAGCCCAGGTTCCATTGTGAATGGGACCTGGAAACAAGAACATCGACAACAAGTTAAATCTGGAATGCAACCACAATGAACAATGTAAATACAATTGAAAAAATGACAGAGACAACAACGTCCACGGAACAAAGTATTAACCAGGCAGAGGAAATCACAACTAGAGGTGGACAAGGTGCCATTCTGCAACAAGCCATCGTTGCATACAAACCCTCTTCGCAGATCAAACCCTCACTGTAAACACTTTGCGGAGCAAGAAACAAAATGACTGAATACCAAATACCAAGGGTTTTGCAAACTTCAACGAGCGGGAAACAATAACTGAGTTGAGTACAACTAAGCCAGCAACATTAAAGACTATCATAAATGCTTCCAACAAACATCCATAAATATATGATCGATTAGTGTTAATCATATAAGCAATGATCTCAGATTATTGTCATAATACATTTGTTAATCACAACGCTGGAGTATTGATAATAATAGTCATAAACCAAAGTATGGGCTGCTCTCATCATAGTGGTACCAGAGCAGGATTTAGTGTTTTTTTCCCTGAGAAGAGTAGGATTTAGTGTTTTTCCTGAGAAATAGAAGTTGGAAGACGAGGATTTGGAAGAGGTGCTTGGAGAGCAACAAATGAAGGACTGTGAGAGGAAATCAGGATCCTTATTGCCCGTTTGGAGGCAGTTGAAGTAGGAAGGAGAAGGGATCCAGAGGTAGGTGATGACAGCGAAGAAGAAGCCATAGTGACAACAGATGGATTGGATGAAGAAGGGTTGGAAATGAGACTGTTGAGGTCGGTCCTATTGGCAAGTAGCAAGCCTAAACCATAAATCCCAAATTATGACAGCAGCTTGTCCACAGAAGTTCTATTGGACTAGATCAACGAATTGGACAAGTATTTTGAGTGTGAATAGGTTAGAGAAGACCACAGAGTCAAGTTCGCTACGAAAAAGTTGAAGGGACACACAGCCCTATGGTGGGACAGCGTCCAAGCAGAGAGAAGGAGGATGAACAAGTCACTGATAAAGAAATGGTCAAGGATGGTGGCCAAACTGAAAGGCAGATTTCTACCCAAGGATTACTAGATTGCACTCCATCGACAAGTGTAGAATTTGAAACAGAAAGGGATGAAAGTAAGAGAGTACACTGAAGAATTCTACCAGGTAAATTTGAGAGTTGGTTATACAGAGGATACCCTAGAGAAAACAGCTAGGTATGTAAATGATTTGAGATTAGAAATATTAGATGAAATCAGTATTCTTTCCTCGAAAAATATAGAAGAAGCATACTAGAGTGCTATGAAAGCAGAGGAGAAGATCGCTAGAAAACAAAATGCTAGGAGAGGATGGGGAATTGGCAAAGGAAGAGGATAGTCTTATGGCAGAGGGCGAACTGCCAAAAGTAATGAAGAAGGCAGCAGTTCCAAAGCTTCTGGGACAGCAGAAAAAGGTGTCAGCATGAGAGGTGGCAGGTCATATCAATGAGGCAAGGGAAATGGCCCAGGCAGAGGAGCTAACTAGCCGTGCTACAGGTGCCACAAATGGGGGCACAGATCTTTTGAGTTTCCTGAGGCAGAACAAGCTAGACAGAGAGGTGTGTATGTCGCACAACTAGAGGAAGCAGAGGCACCTCCCCAAGAAGCATAAAATGTGCCAGAAATAGGGGAAGCCTTAGTTTTGTACAAGTTGTTGCTGAAACTAGCCAAAGAAATAGTTGAACAAACTCAAAGGAAAGCTTTGTTTCGGACAGTTTGTAAGTCACATAACAAAGGTCGTAAGCCGATTATCGATACTGGGAGCACAAACAATCTGGTTGCCACAGAGATCGTGGAGAAGTTGGGGTTGAAGCAGTTGAAGCACCCCACTCCTTACAAGGTATCATGGCTGCAAAAATGCCATCAGCTGTTGGTGGACGAGCAATGCGAAGTGGAGTTCCGTGTCGACAGATATAAGGATAAGGTCATTTTTGATATAATGTCGATGGATGTATGTCACATACTGCTAGGAAGGCCATGGCAGTATGACAGAAAGGTGGTACATAACGAGAAGACAAACTATTATAAGTTTGTCAAAGATGGGATCAAGCACACGCTTGTGCCCATCAAGGAAGAAGAGACAGCGGAAACAAGCAAGATGAGAGTGTTGTTAATGGGCGGGAAACATTTTTTAAAGAAGATTAAAGATAGTGAAGTAGGCTATGCTATTGTAAGAAGAGCGAAGATAGTGCTGCTACACATAGAGGTGTCAGATTTTCTTGCGGAAATGTAGCAGATGCTGCAGGAGTTCAACGATATAGTAGTGGATGACTTGCCAGATAAATTGCCTCCCAAGAGAAGTATAAGTCATCATATTGACTTTATACCTAGAGTAAGTCTACCAAATAAGGCACTGTATCGAATGAGCCCCAAATATAATGAGGAGATCAGAAAAAAAAGTGCAAGAATTGCTAGATAAAGGGATGATAAGGGAGAGTTTGAGCCCTTGTGCAGTTCCAATAGTTCTCACTCCCAAGAGAGGAGGAGAATGGCAGATGTGCACAGATTCGAGGGCCATCAACAAGATTACCATCCGATACAGATTTCCACTACCACAGATGGATGACATGATGGACTGCTTGAGCGAGGTAGCATATTTTTCAATGATTGATTTAAAGAGTGGGTATCATTAGATTCGAATCCGAGAAGGGGATGAGTGGAAGACAACCTTCAAGACCAATGAAGGATTGTATGAGTGGCTGGTAATGCCATTTGGACTGAACAATGCACCCAGTACCTTTATGTGATTAATGAATGAAATGCTGAAGAATACATTGGGAAGTTTGTAATAGTGTACCTGGACGATATATTAATTTTAAGCAGGACAAGGGAGGAACACTTTTGACATGTTCGAAATGTACTGGAAAAATTGTAGTAGAATAAGCTGCTGATAAATCTGAAAAAGTGTGCTTTTCTGCAAAAGGAATTGGTTTATCTGGGTTTCGTGATTGCAGAAAACGAGTTGAAGATGGACCCAGAGAAGATTGTAGCTATTGTCAACTAACCATCCCCGAAAAGTCTGTTTTAGGTACATAGTTTTCATGGGCTGGCAAGTTTTTACTGAAAATTTATAAGAAATTTTAGTGAAATCTGCGCACCTATGTTGGACACTATAAAGAAGGCAAGTCAGCCTTTTCATTGGATCGAAGCAATAGAAAGGAGTTTTCAGCTACTGAAGAGGAAGATCATAGAAAGACCAATCCTGAGATTTCCAGATTTTAAAAAGCTTTTTCAGGTTCGTTGTGAGGCAAGCGGTACGTCCATTAGAGCTGTACTTAGCCAAGAAGACAAACTTGTTGTGTTTTTCAGCAAGAAGTTGAATGAAAGCAGGTAGAAGTATTCATCCTATGTCAAGGAATTCTATGATGTCATCCAAGCATTGAAGCATTGGAGACACTATTTTTTGGGGAATGAGTTCGTTTTGTTCTTAGATATTTCTGCACTGCAATATGTGATACAACAGCATAAGTTGAATCATAAACATGCTAAGTGGGTTGAATATTTGCAGAGTTTCACCTTTGTGTTGAAACACATCAGCGGGTAGGCCAACAAGGTTGTGGATGCGTTGAGCAGAAGAGCCCTACTCTTGCAGGAGAGTATGATACAAGTGCTGGGATTTGAGCACTTGAAAGACTTGTATCAGACTGACACAGATTTCAAGGAGGTGTATGAAGCATGTCAGAATCCATTGGTGAGAGACAATAGTCCGTGGTTGGACTATAACTTGCAGGAGAAGCTATTGTTTAAAGGGGGACAGTTATGCATTCCTGACTACTCAATGAGAGAGAATATCATTCGGGAGAAACACAGTGGAGGTCTAGCCGGACATTTCGGTATAGACAAGACATTAGAGTAGCTTAGTCATTTTTATTTTTGGCCAAGAATGCGAAGGGATGTGCAGAGATTTGTGACCAAATGTAAAGTGTGTCAGTTGGCGAAAGGACACAGTCAAAATACGGGACTTTACATGCCATTGCCCATTCCATGTAGACCATGGGACCCAGTCAGCTTGGACTTTGTCTTGGGTCTACCAAGGACACAGTGGGGTTATGATTCAGTGATGGTAGTTGTGGACTAGTTTTTGAAGATGGCACATTTCATCCCTTGCAGAAAAACCAACGATGCCACTCATGTAGCCCACTTATTCTTTACGGAGATCGTTAGGCTACATGGTCTACCTAAGTCCATTCTCTCTAACAGGGATGTGAAGTTTACAAGGAACTTTTGGCACAACCTATGGAAGAAGATGGACACAGAGTTAAGTTTTAGCTCTGCTTATCACCCACAGACTGACGGGCAAATAGAGGTGGTAAACAGAAGTTTGGGGAACTTGTTATGAAGTTTGATCAATGAAATTCGTGAATGTTGGATCAAGTACTTTCCTAGGTAGAGTTCACTTATAACGACTCGCCCAACTACAGCACGGGTTACACTCCTTTTCAGATCCTGTATGGCATGCATCCTCGCGGAGTGCATGAGTTGCGAAATCTAGGACAACAGGAAAGACAGAGTGTTGATGGGAAAGATTTCGCTAACGTGATGAAATATTTGCACGAGCAAGTGAAAATCAAGTTGCAGGACAACAATAAAAAATATAAGCAGCAAGCAGATTTAAAACGGAGAGAAGTGCAGTTTAATGTAGGGGATGAAGTCCTCACGCATTTGCACAAGGAGCGTTTCCCTAGAGGTGCATATAAAAAACTGAAATACAAAAATATAGGCCCCTGCGAAGTCCTCTGAAAATTTTCAGCAAATGCCTATGAAATACAACTACCACCAGGAATAGGCATCTCACCCATCTTTAATGTGGCAGACATGTTTCCATACACTACTGATCCAGAAGAAGATAGTACAGCACGGCCTACACGGGACACCCAGGACGGAAGTGAGACTTGGATGAGACAAATGTGTTACATTCAACCCCCCAAAATCGAGAGGATCCTCGACACTTAGGTGGCCAAGTGAACTCAGTGGAAAGAGTATCTTCAATATTTGGTCAAGTGGTAGAACCATCCTATTGAGGATAGTTCGTGGTTTGACACCAAGCAGATAGAGCAAGCGGGTTATTCAGTCGAGAAGCTCATGGACCGGAGTCATGATTTCTTTTTACCCTGGGAGCCTAATGCAGGAGCATCCAGCTAAGGGCACCATGACCCGACGTTGGTCTCTGCTAAGGTGGAAAGATTCATCAGTGATTGGTTTCTTTATTTTAATTGGTCAAGTAGAATGTAGGGACTACTTGTTTCTTTTTAATTTCACTATTAGTTAGGGAACAATATGGTTAGTTAGGTTCACTGTCACAATTGTCTGTCTTTTAGTGAGTAATTATCTTATAACTGTTTCTTCCATTTAGAACAAAAAAAATACATCCATGTAAATTGTAAAATCTTGCAGCGCAAGAAGAACCGAATGAATTAACAGTTATGTAACTAATAAAAGAAACAACTGAAGCGTAACTAGGCACAGTTCAGGTAACTGTGGGAAAACAGTACAAATATGAAATGTAAATCATTTTGAAGGGTTCGAGGAGAAGAGAGGAATAGTAATATAAATAGCAGAAGACATTGTTAAACAAAACCTTGAATCTGAATCCATCTGTAACATGCAATCTTTCCTTTTCATTTCATTTCTATTAAATTACTGAGTGTGATAAAATTAAACAACAAATCACATTCCTATGTTTTCTAGTAGACCTCTCCTAACAGGCCGAGACAAAGTTGCCCACATTTGAATGAGGAACAGAAAGCAAAGTATCCCAAAGAGTGAGACAATGACACCAACAATCAACATTACTTTCAGTATTATGGTGCATACAACTACAAAGGTAGAGAGCAAGCAGGACGTGAACTCAGTGGAAATTCCCCACGACAGAGGTAACCATTATAACAAACATTTCTCTATTTCCATTATAAAAAAACAAATCAATGTTGGCACATAATAACGATTTACAATCCTCAAGAGTATAAGACGACAACCAAAGACCAAAACATCTTCCACAATGATAAACATCAAGGCTAGGGTTTGAGACCCTGTAGGACTATATTGTTGCCAGGAAAAACAATAAGACAATTTACAAGCTATAGCCGAAGCCACTGAATGCAAAATAGTAGTCAAAGGAGCCAACCCTCTCTTTGCTAACCTATTGGCTATCTATATTAAAAGAACAGAGAGGAGAGACTACAATCGGGGTATTCATAGTAGAGAACGACCCTACCCATTCCATTGATGGAGTCTGGGCCACGAATCGCTACAGAACCAAAACCCCAATTTGCAACCGTAGCAACAGAAGCGAGCCAATAAACCTTTTCCAAAAAATGAAGGCATAAAGCAACATAATACTATGGAAACAGAAGAATTGTTTGACTTACCCAAGGATAGTGAGTGCCCGTGCCTGAGGTTCGAACCTGGGTCGCAAATACAAACAGAAACCCTGCTCACAAGGAGCAGCAAACATTAGCACCACTGGAAAATTGAGCATGTAAGTATAGCAAGGAGGAGAGGACATACTTGATTGGAAGTCGGACGAAACCAAGCCAAGGGTCCATTGTGAATGTGACTTGGAAACAAGAACATCGACAAGTTAAATCCAGAATGTAAGCACAACGAACTGTGTAAAGACAGTTGAAAACAAGACAGAGACAACAACATCCATGGAGAAAATTATTAACCAGGCAGAGGAAATCACAACCAGAGGCAGACAAGGCACCATTCTACAACAAGCCATCGTTGCATACAAACCCTCTTCGCAGATCAAACCCTCACTGTAAACACTTTGTGGAGCAAGAAACAAAATGACCGAATAACAAATGGCAAGGGTTTTGCAAATTTCAATGAGCGGGAAACAATAACCAAGGTGAGTATAGCTAAGCCAGCAATGTTAAACATTGCCATAAATGCTTCCAACAAACATCCAGAAATATCTGATCGATTATTGTTAATCATATAAACAGTGATCTTGGATTATTGTCAATAATACATTTGTTAATCACAACGCTGGAGTACTAATAATAATAGTCATAAACCAAAGTATGGGCTAGTCCCATCGATAGCCATGTATATTTAGGAAAGTTAGTAAAATTATATAAAATTATGGAAACATATAATTAGTTGTTTAAGTTAACATATATTGATTGCACTTAAAAACACCTTCTACAAGCCAATATGAAGCATATTTGTAATTATTTCCATGTCCAATATTAAATTAATGTACACGATATATTTTAGTTCATTTTGAGTATTAAAGTGACTTGCATCATAGTATTAAGATTGTACTTATTTTCTTAATCTATGAAACTAGAAATCAAAATTGTTATTAAATGTAAAATTGTACTTCTTGAATGTTCTTAATTGAAGGTCTTGAGATAAGGAATTGATTGAAATATTTGGATAGTGAAGTAAATTTCGAATCATTCGTAAAATTATATAAAATTATAGAAACATATCATTAATTGTTTTTTGGTATATTAAATTCCAATTTACACGTGACTTATATCATGTTATGACTACTTGCTATTGTAGATGACCTCAAAAGAAGTAAAATTGAATAGAACTTATTTTAACTGTTTACAAGACATCTTTTAAAATTGAATTTAAAACTTAAATTTCAATTCTATAATTTGTGTTTTTTAATTGAACCATGATATATTTTAGTTCATTTTAAGTATCAAAGTGACTTGCACCATAGTAAGATTGTACTTATTTTCTTAGTCTATGAAACTAAAAATCAAAATTGTTATTTTTTTAATAAAAGTTATACTATATGGATATTTTTTAAACTAGTGAAATAATTAAATAGATCCATAAATTGAAATTTAATGAACATCCATAAACCATATTAATAAACACCCATAAACTGAAATATAATGAATGTATCAATAAACTGTCCACAAAAAGGAGACTTGCATGGCTTTTTGGCAGAGTGGGAGCCTGGAGCAGCCTGCGTGAGAGGATCCAGATAGCGGGAGCCTGGTGCAGCCTCCGAGGCTAGTAGTAGGAAGCCCTGGGAGCGTGTAAAGAGACGGATATTCATGATTCTACACAAAGCTCCAAAATCATGGCCCCAATAGGGGGCCGTGAAAAGGAAACTCCCTTGCCACCTAAGCTAGCTGCATTCCGAAATTTGGTTGCAGCATGCAATAAATGGCCAACAATTGAAAACTAGCAGAAGTTTGTAAAAAAAATGGAATCCATCCCCACAGTTGCTCTACCAACTGAAGAACCGTGCAAAGCGGCATTAAACCTAGCAGAACGAGGGCTTATTGGCTAGTTCATAGGCTTATGGCCCTCACTTGAAGCGGTAGAAGCCTGGGTGCAAAGGAACTAGCGTTCACTAGTCGAAGAAGGAATAAAAATCCATTTCGTCGGTAAAGGCTTCTTTGTATTCATAATTGAAGCAATAGAAGACAAAAACCTCATTTTCAGAAACAACCCATTTTTCATGGGGCCTCAGGGTCTCTATCTGAATAAATGGATGCCAGACTTTGATCCAACTCAGGATGCACCCTCGGCCGTTTCGGTCTGGGTGCGATTGCCCCACCTACCTCTACACTGCTGGAACCCTAAATCCTTAGAAACCATAGGCAACAAGCTAGACAAATACATCGACTGAGCAGAAAGAAGAGACCAATATTCTTGTGCGAGAATTTGTGTAGAAGTAGACCTAGAGGAAGGACTCCCTAAAGCCATTAAACTCAAGGTGGCTGACTGGACACACATACAAGTCCTAGACTACGAGCAACTACCATTTAAATTCCGACACTACCATGGCTATGGGCATTTGCCAAGAATTGCAAAAAGAAATCAGAGGATGGACCTGGGAAGGAGAAAGGAGATCAATGGACTCAGGTTCAGAAATCAGGGCCAACTCGGTAGAGCAACAGGAATAAAGGGAAAGATGTATCCACTGGGAGGATTGCTCCTCGCAAAACCCAAGCAGAAGGAAGCTCAATCCCTCCAATAGCAGACATATCAACAAACCCCTTTAATATACTCAGCACATGAGAAAAACTCGAAGACCCAGTAGATAAAGAGGATGAACAGCAGGCAAATAACATGGAAGAAAACAAAAGGCAAGACGAATCAATCTAAATCGCATCCCCAAAAGGGGCCTCTAGCTCCCCAACCTATGCAGATATGACAAGAAATAAGACCCCTAAGATATTGGGATCCTCGGAAGATGGAACATCTAAGAGGCCCTTGAAAAGAGTGGGGAGGAAATCTCACATAGAGGTTAGAGAAGAAGAAGCAGAGAGACAAAAAATGCAAGGCAGCCAGGCCACTATAGAGATGTCTATCATCAGAAATACTAAAACCAAGCCTCCAAAGGGAGGTGCTGCCCCAACCCCTACCAGTAAATAATGTGATTAGTCTCTTGGAATTACAGAGGACTGGGGAACCCATCAAAAGTTGAAGCAGTCAAGAGCCTATTAAAATCAGAACTTCCCGAGATCCTCATGCTCCAAGAGACTAAAATAGAAGGTGAAGCCTTTCTGGAACTCAATAAAACAAAATGGAAAACAAAAGCTAGGAAATAAGTAAGTGCTAGAGGTACATGCGACGAGTTAGCCACTCTCTGGGAGTCAAACAAATTCCTGCTTGAGAGCTCCTTTCAGACGCAGCACTAGATTTACACCAAACTCTGACACCTATCAAGTAAGATAAAGATTGCACTCATTAATATCTATGTACCTATCCTCTATGTAGAAAAGGAACAATGTTGGCAAACCCTGACTTCTTTTTTGGAAGCATACTCCCTCAATAATATAATTCTTTCCGAAGACTTCAATCTAATCCTAAACTGTTGGGTACAGGAATTGTGCTTGAGGAAACTCCTCAACACTTAATTCTCAACCCGAGGGTTTCGTAAACTTAGAGACGGAGCACAAGAAATACCAGAAATGGTATGAACTTTTCGTTTTTCTAATCCTACTTCTTGAAGGGAATGTTTTGCAGAATTAGATAGAAAACAATTGGAAAGGCAATTTACACCAAGGCAAATCTAGTGTTGGAATGTAAAAGACAATTTGCAAGTAAATCAAGTAAAGAAATTCCACACAGCAGAAACAATCTTAAATGTTGAATGAAATGATATGTTAATCTCCAGATGGATGATAAGTAGTCTGAAAAGTGGGCCTTTGCAGAATTCTGCCTTTCTTCTGATCTTTCTCCCACACAAACAACCTATCCTTTCATAGTTGCAATCTTGCTTGCACTAGTGTAGGTATAGTATTTCTGTGTAAGAGTATATTCAATCTTCCTTACTGAAGAATTACGTCTGAGTGAAGGTGTTGTAAGCCTCAAGGCTTGGATCACTCTGTTCCAGTGTCAAGAGACTCGCTTTTTCCCCGAAGCAGGGTTCCCTTTACTCAATTTCTGGTTTACTTTCGAAAGCTGAAAAGTTATGCTAAAAAGGAATTGCAACTGTAATGAAATACTGAATTAAATAGCAATGAGAAAGAAATGTTTCAACTCATTAAACTTCATAAGGGAAATAAACTTCATGAGATAAAACACTTACAAAAGAATCAATCAATAGCCTAAGTACTTTGCATGTGTCAACGAGGTTTGGTGCTTCGCCCACAATAATGATATTCTTTGCAAGTATAATTTGGTAGTTAATATAACTCCTTCTAGATATTTTTAGAGACGAACTTTTAACACCAAAAATAGTTACTTGATTTATTGATTCATTCCCTTGCGAAATAATGGGAAATAAAATGCATGTGAGTGATTTAATGTTTGCTGCAATGAATGACTGAGCGCAGTGCAAGCAACAACACGCACTAGTGAAGGAAGGAGTTCCTCACACAATCTGCTTCAAAAATGAATTAAAATAGAAAGAAAGAATAAAGTAAATGCGTAAAAGATATCTTATAAACATAAATGAACACAAATACTCTGCAAACTACGGATCCATTCCACACATAGGCTGCAGAAGATAATTTAATTCAGAACTCAAAGAGTAACAATTAAACTATTTCATCACACAGCTGCAACGAAATAAACACATCGTCTTCCCAAATCATGAAAGCGAAAGGGGTCGACGAGCTTGGTTGGCCAGCCCTGGCGAACTAGCTCATTCCCCTTCTAAGGAACAAAAGTGATCAGCTCTTCAAATAGCACATCAAAGATGAAATTACACGCTGTGTATGAAAACCATAATGATCCTCTTGTATTTACTTGATTCGGAAAATTACATTACGAAGCAGTCCAACCCTAGAACAAGGTGATAACCAGATTACATAAACCAAAATAATAATTGATGGTTCGCTAGATTTCCTATCTACAATTTACATCATATATATCCTTCGGCTCTAAGCCATTTACACTATTTACAGATAATTGTCATTCAGGCCTCTCGGCCGAACATACTTAGAAACCGAATTACAAACTTGTTCAATGATTATAACAACATGAGCTTCGTTGGGCCATGATCTATCTTTGGAGAAAAATCCCTGGATGCACGCCACCTACTTTAGTTTATTAGTAGTTAAACTCAGAGTCAAAGATCGAGATTTGTCCTCGTGGAAGATAGCTCTTGAGATCTCAAACAATGGAGGCGCGGGAATCTTCCTACACTAGTCAACTCATACATTATTAACACTACATTCCATGACTACTTCTAGGAAACCAATATGAGTTGCAAGAATATGTAAATAACATGAAATCTACATAAAAAGATTAATAAAGTGTTGTAACAAATGTTAATGTAAACTATGAGCATGTGCAAGAAAAGGGTAACCATCTTGTACTAGTGCAGGGAAGAAGGGTCTTGTATTAAGGTAAAAAGAGGTTGATATTGATGGAAATAGGGGAGAAAATAGGGAAATTTAGGATACCAACATCCTCCCATCCTTAAGTTGTTTTGTGTCCTCACACAACATTTTACGTCTGCAAAAAACCTTAAAAAATGAGTGGCCGCACCTCAGCTATGCACTTCAATGTTTATTCCTGTCTTTACTATCTTTGGCTTCCTATCCTGGGATTTTCGCAGCTGCTTAGTTACCTTTTCTAGGCATATATAGCATCTGGAAACCTGATATTTCTAGAACTTTACCTGTTGCTTCTGCTTCTTTACTTCAGCCCGTAATTCCACCTCACTCTGTTTCTGCCAACTTTGCTCTTTCATGACCTGGTTTAGAGCTTCCAGGTCGTCGACTTGTTGCTCCAAGTCCACTATTCTCCTATTAAGGAAGAGAGTGGACAGTGTTGTACTGAGATCTTCGAGAGCAAATGCCTTTTCTACCATAGATTCAACATCAAGGTCAAGACTGTCAAAATTCTGCTTTAAGACATCGCTAAGGGTTTCTATGCTCGGGGTTTTGTTGTCGCTAATGGTTTGGATACCCTCACTAATCTCTGTGCCCGGGGTTTCAGTACCCTGTGCGCCTAATTCCTTTGGGCTATTAACTTTCTATCCCATTTTCTTAGGGGATTCCACACCTTGTCCTTCCAAATCAATAGGGGTTTCGATTCCCCATTCTTCTACTACCACAGGGACTTCAGTATCCTGTCCTTCGAACACTGTAGGGTTTTTAATGCCCTGATCTTCAAAAATTGTGGGTTCTTCAGTACCCTGATCTTCACAACCCGCACAGTCTTCAATGCCCTGTCCTTCAAAAACCACAAGGTCTTCAATGCCCTGGACCTCGAAATCATTAAGGGTCTCCACCTCCAGTTCACTAAAATTTTCAGGAGATTATTCATGTTTTTCTTCTTCGTCCTCCTTTGCTTAGACTTCCCCAGTGTTTGGTGTCGACATTGTTCTCTTGCTCCTTAGCCTGCTGACGAATGTTGACAATAACACATCATCTTCTGCATTCTCCTCATCCTCCACAGTGTGTGCTACTACATCTGCGAGAACCGAGAGATTGTGAACTGTGGGGGAGACTTGGGGGGCGTCATTGATTACAATTGGGGAGCCCGATTGATTTGTTCCTTGGCTGACAACTTTCCTCCTCGCCAAGGTCGTAATTTTCCTTGTCTTTGCTACAGGTGGAGTGTTTTCAATGATCCCTTTCTCTGCTTTAACTAGTGATCCTTTACTTCTTCACTTAGTAGGAGAAAATGTCTTTTCCTTTCTCTTTTGCTTGCACTTATGCTAGCAGGTTCTTCTGCATCCTTTGCTCGGAATTCCTTCAGAAATGCCTCCAATGCTATTCCCTTTTTCTCTAACTTCTTCTTGACCAGCATCATAATGAATCCATGGTGGCAGATTTTGGTTGCAACATGGCTTGCACTCATTCTCTACACATTTTTTGCCATCTTTTCGAGGCTCCTAAGCAAGAAGTGAGGGAAATTAATCAGTTTTCCTGCCTCAAAATGTGATAGAATTCAAAGGTGGTATACGAATGCCAATGTATGGTGTCCCTCACCTATGACAAACTTCTGTAATATAAATAGTAAATCTCGCCATTTTCCAACCAAGGTGGTCTGTGGCAGTCCCTTTCTCCAATCAACCTCAATCTTCTTATCGACAACAAACCACTGCTAATGCTTCTTTGTCAACCACTCCTTAAACTAGCGTTGACCTGTAAGTGGTGGTCCTATTGCTTGCGAAATGAACTCTTCAGTGATTTTAAATTTTAAGGACCTGACCCTAACTCGGCCTTCCTTGAATGTTCTTGCAAATTATAGCACTACACCCATGTTGAATCCGTCAAATTTTTGGAGAAATGGAAGGAACCTAGTTTCTTGCAAAAGTGCAAGACTTTTCCTGTACTCAGCAGTTTGTTCAATCTCCTGTAGCAATAGTGGTTCACTCCTCACGGGTTCCATTTTGAACCTCTTCCACTTCACCTATTAGACCTTTGGAAAAATTCCAGGGTAACTCCAACATTCACCAAGAATTTTGTACCGGAGGTTCCTTTCCTTCCGTCTTTGTAGACCTACTTACCTGGTAATGATGGAACAGTCCTTCCACTTCAGATGTAGATTTTTGTCAGCAATCATCATTATAGGTGAATCGCAATGATTGGATGTAGTGGCGGTATGGGAAACGGTGATGCAACGGTTAGAATGATCCGATCATAGGTAGATTGATGATGGTAGGATAGTGTGAAATAATTGCAAAGAGGGTGAGTGTAGGTTATTGGATGGAGTACCCTTCCGCAGTCATCATCATAATTCAACCAGACTTATTTTCAGCATTTATTAAAAAATATTATATTTTAGCCTTACACACCTTGCACTTTAAATATTTATCCCTAGATTAGTAATTAATGAAACAAAGGTTCAATTTAAAACATGGAGTGAGCTATCATATCAACATATGTACAAAAATATAGGCCCATAGATCTTTGATAAACCATTTCAGGACTGAGTAGATTTCTCCCACAGTCAATTGTACCTCTTCACCAGACCTGCTTGCATTGCTCTATGCTTGCACCAAAGAATTTTACCAACTAGAAACTTTGATAGGACATACTTCTGTAGCTAGACTTTTAAAAATTTTGGCTCATTATACAAGAAAAATTTATTCGCCATCCTTTGGTGCTTCTCGACATGCCTTCTGAATGACTGCATCAAATTATGCGATCAACTTATGAGGGAATAAAGAAGTGGGAAAGGGGTAAAAATTTCAGAATGGGAAGGAATATTATAGCATGGATTTTAGAATGATATCATCAAGAGGGATAAATGAAATAGGATGTGGGAAAAAAATTCAAGGGAGAAGAGGGATTCTACGAATCGGGTAAGGGTGGTTTCTTAGAAGAAAGAGGAAGGTAATTCAATGGGTAATTTAGAAAAGAAACTAGTGGGAGATTTCGAAATGGGAAATAGAAGAAGATTTTACCTTGAAGTATGCTTGCACTGGTGCTGGAAAAATAACTGCAGTGGGAAGTAAGCGTTTACTTGGAAAAAATGTCCATGCTAGTTACCCCAAACATGGGTAAGGGCTCGGTTTCGTGAACCTGCTTCTTCTTGGTGGAAGCTAGCATATCTAAAATTCATGTAACATTCCCTTTTTATGAAATTTTTTATTTTCCTACCAGCATTCTGGTTTTCATGTTGATCCTTCTACAATCATGTCAGTCAACTCATTTTCACAATTTCAGGATTTTTTTTTTTTATACTTTTTTTTTTCATTTTTTTCTTTGAATTTTTTTTTTTTTTAAGGACAAGAAGGAATCAATTCTGCAACAGGTCGGTGTTATCACCTACGAGCTCCTTTTCAAATGGCTGTTGGACTTGTTGCATAAAATCTCCTTTACTAAGGGGCTTAAAATATACCTTCAATCTATGCCCGTTTACCAAGAACACTGAATTCCGTCCATCAATATTTTTTATTTCTACTGCTCCATTTTCGAACACTTTGACCACCTCATAGGGTCCCATCTAGCATGTATGGAATTTTCCTTTAAAACGTTTGAATCTTGAATCGTAAAGGAGCACCCAATCACCTGGTTGGAATTGGTTTTTCTGAATGGACTTTTCATGCCACTTCTTGCGTTTTTGTTGAACCAAGATGTTCTATTGAACAACATTCCTTCAGATTTCATCTAACTCGTTCAATTGTAGAAGGTGTTGTTGCTCTGCCTCAGAGAGATCTAGCCCCAATTGGACTGCAGTCTTGAAAGTCTTGATCTGGAATTCTATCGCAAAAGGACTTGTTTCATTTACACCAGTGCATATGGTGTGTGTCCCGTGTTGTTTCTCCAAGTGGTCTGATAGGCCCACAATGCTTTCGGTAATTTGTCAGCCCAATTCTTTCTATTCATATTTACCGTCTTTGTGAGGATAGACTTAATCACCTTATTTGTGGATTCTACCTGACCATTTGCTTGTGGGTGGTATGGTGTGGATTTCTTGTGCGGATTTTGTATTGCTCCATTACACCCTGTACCAAATTAGAAATAAACTACGATCCATTGTCAGAAACAATTTCTCTAGGTACACCAAATCTAGTAAAGATTTTAGTAAAAAGAAAATCAACAACAATTCTTTCAGTAGCAAAAGAAACAACTTTAACTTCTACCCATTTTGTAACAAAATCTATACAAACCAAGATATGCTTTTTATTTGATGATGAAGGATTTATTGGTCCTATGAAATCAATAGCCCATTTTTCAAAAGGCTCAATCATAACTTGAGGACATAAAGGCATCTCATTGGTTTGGTTAGGCTAGACAATTTGTTGACAGCTATCACACCGCTTAACATATTGTTTGGCATCCTTAAATAAGGAAGGCCAAAAATAGCCAGCTCATAACACTTTGTATGTAGTTCGCTTATTGGCAAAGTGACCACCACATGGTTCTTCATGGGAAGATTTTAAGATATCAAACTCCTCTTCCTCTCTTACACATCTACGGATAATGAGATCTCCTCACGTGTAAAAGAGGTCTCCTTGGATCCAGGAATACGCAGCACTTTTCTAAATGATATTCCACTTTTCACGAGCGGATAAGTGGGATGGTAATTTTCCAGTGAATAAATAGTTAGCTATATCAACAAACCATGGAGACTTTTTTGACACAACAAAAAGATGTTCATCAGGAAAATCATCATCAATAGGAATTGCTTCACCAGGATTATTTAATCTTGAAAGATAATCTACTACTACATCCAATTTCCTTGGTCTATCAACAATAGTGATATTAAATTCCTGTAATAATAGCAATCACCTAGTCACTCTATCGCTAGTTAATGGTTTATTCATCAAATATTTTATAGCAGAATGATCAATATGTACAAAAACTTCATGTCCTGTAACATAATGTTTGAAGTTATTAATAGAAAAAATTACAGCTAAAAACTCTTTCTTAGTAACAATATAATTGAGTTCAGCAGGTGACAAATTTTTAATAATGAAATAAATAACATAAGATTGTTTGTCTTCTTCCTGTCCTAAAGTTGCACCAATAGCAGTATCTGAGTTATCATAGGAAATATGGAATGGCAGGGACCATTTTGGTCCTCTCAAAACTGGTTCCTGAACTAATTTTTGCTTCAATGTCTCAAAAGACTGTTGGCAAGCTATAGACCAAGAAAACTCACTATATTTAGAAAAAGGTCGGAAAAGGGGGGTATCTATCCTTGAGAAGTTCTCAATGAATCTCCTATAGTAGCCCGCATGTCATAGAAAACCTCTCACTTCCCTTTGAGTTTTGGGTATAGGAAGACTCAAAATGACTTCTATCTTTGCAGGGTCAGCCTCGATACCATTGTCGGAAATAAGATGGCCAAGAACGACTCTTGCCTTGCACATCAATCTGCATTTCTTGTCACTCAAGGCAAGAAGAGTTTCCTGGTAGTGAAGAAGCACTTGTTCTAGATTCCTAACGGCTTTCGAAAATGAATCACCAAACACAGAGAAATCATCCATATAGATTTCCATGCACTCGAGGTCAGCAAAAATAGCCAAGAATGCCATTTGAAAGGTAGTCGGGGCATTACATAGCCCAAAGGGAAGCACTCGGTAAGAAAATGTACCCCATGAACATGTAAAAGTTGTTTTGTCTTGATCCTCAAGTGTTATCTGTATCTGGTTATATATGCTAAATCCATCTCGAAAAGAAAAGTAATTTTTACTAGCAAGGGTATTGAGTACCTGATCCATGAAAGGAAGGGGAAAGTAATCTTTGAGAGTGGATTTATTTAATTCTCTGTAGTCAATGCAAATGCATCGTCTCCCATCTTTCTTCGGGACTAATACTAATGGAGAGACCCACTGGCTATCAGAAATGGGATAGATAAAATCAACATCTAAGAGTTTTTGCAATTCTTCCTTTACAACATCTCTTAGAGCTGGGTTCATTTGCCTATGGGGTTGTCAGATAGGTCGGGCTCCATCCTGAATATAGATATGGTGTGTACAAGTTTCAAGAGGGATGATTTTCATATCCTCATAACCCCATGCAAAGGCATTAAGATGGTTTTGCAACAAATTCACAAGTTTCTCTCGTTTAGAAGGGTCCAAGTCTGAACTGATATATAAGGATTTACCTGGATTAATCTCAACAAGAGTAGTGTCAGGTTCCAAAGTACACAAAGGTGTTGCTAGAGGTGGTGATGATGGAGGTAGAGAGTCATATCCTTCCTGAAAATCTAGACTAAAAATCTGACTTAATGAATCAAAATTAGGCATGGTGTCTAGATTGTTTAGGAAGTCTTGAATCTCAACCTCTTGTGAGGACTCAACATTTTGATGTATCAATGAAATAGACTAGGTCTCCTCATCACTACTATAGTCTAACCATAAAGTGTCTCGGAGCTCCTGAATAGATCTAGTAGGTGGATATAGGGTGACTTTCTTTCTAGAATCTCCATGGGAAATATACATATCATCATAACGACATCCAATATAAGCATCAACGGTAGAAAGCCATGGTTGTCCCAAGATCAAGGGATGCCCTCCTATAGGATTCTTTGGCTGAAGCACAATGAAATCTACAGGAGATTCCCAAGAATCTAAGGAAATGATCACATCATCCAATACTCCTTCTGGCTTGATTTTAGATCTATCTTCCAGTTCAAGCATAGTGGGAGTAGGATGAATATGGACTAATCCAAGTTGATCCATGGTTTGATTGGTAATAACATTAATGGCTACCCCTAGCTCTATAAGTACATTGGAGACAAGGACATCAACTATCTGAACAGAGACAACAGGGTTTCCGGGGTTGGTATATTTTTCCATATTCATACATCTCATCATTAACTCTGCTGCTCTACCAACAAATTGAATGGTTTGGGGTTCCAATCTTCTCTTCCCTGGCTTCTTGAGGCAGAGCTCCCTAATGATTTTTGTATAGATGGGGATCTCTTGATAGCTTGGAGCAAAGGTACCTTTATAAAAAGGTTCCTAAGATCAGAAGCCAGGCTAGACTCAGGAATGGGGCCTTTCTTCTCCACAACTAACCTCTCTGGATAGGGAGGTCAGTTGGAAGAAGACAACAAAGGCTCAGAATGTATAGGGATAGGTTGAATGGTGTCATCTTTCCCATAATGGTTAAGATTTTCCCCCTCTCCTTTCTCATTGATAATCACCATGGACTGATTTTGATTTTCTGAGGTTAACACTTTCCCTTATCTCAATTGGAGATCATTGACTCCAACTGGTTTAGTCTGAAATTTGGATGAAGAAAGCGGGGTCATAGAATGGATCATTTGTACCACTTTTATTATTAGGATTGGGTAAAGGTTAAGTAGTCAGTTGAGAAGGTTGAAATGGTAGAGGTAAAGGTAATGGTGGCATAGATTTACTTACCTGAGGCAATGATGGTTGAGGAATCGAGTAAGGTGCATATGTTGGAGGATATAATTGCATCGGTGCATGATAAGAATTATATGAATGATGTGAATGGTTTGGCCCTCTCCATCCGTGTTGCCAAGATTGGGAGGGTTGTCCATATTGATATTGATTCCCATGTTGCCAATGCTGAGAGTGACTAGTGTTAGGATAGGAATATGAGTGTGCATTATAACTAAAAAAATGTGGTGGAGGTTCAGAAAACCATACCTGCACTTACCTGAGGCTAATTTCTTCGTGCTCCTATTGCTTGTAATGATTCAGCTTCAGGTTGTCCCCCTTTGAATACAGCTTTCAGCCTAGGTAGGGAGGGATATTTTTCTGTGGCATGGTTATCTGCACAAATTGTACATTTATTAGTCTCTTTAATATCTAGAGGACATTCTCTTAGAGGATGCTTTCTTCTACATATTGAACAGAAAATAGACAATGTTTCTTGCTCTTCTACAAGTTTTTGCTGAAACTTCAAAGAGTCTATTTTTTTACTAACAATATTCATTATTTCAATCTTCATATTGTCCATTTTGTTTTCTAATACAATAATCATAGCATTAGTAGATTTGGTTTTCCTGTTTTTATTCTGAATTCCTTTACCGGATCTATATTGGTTCCTCAAGAATTCTTGTACAAGTCACAGATCTGATCAAAAGGTTTTTAAGAAATATCCCCTTGTCCTGAAAGATTTAGATTATTCCTATAATCATCAGTAAGTCTACGTAAGAACAAGGTTCTAATAGTACCTATATCAAATTCGTGCTTTGACCTTTGGAGAATATACATGAATCTCTCCAAATAGTCCTCGAGCATTTCATCATCATTTTGCACAATAGTAAATATTTCATCTTGGATATCTCTAGTTTTACAATATTCCTAATATTTTGATAAAAACACTTTCTTCATTTGCTCTCAAGAATTTATGGTTTTTCCTCCTAGTCCCATGAACCAACGGAGTGCTGCGTCCTTGAGAGTTGTAGGAAATAACTTTAACTTCTAGGCATCAGATAAGTAATCATAACTTCTACACAGAATATCAAACTCAAATAAGAAAGAGTCTAGATCTTCATGTACCTTACCATAGAAATGAGGAAGAGCTGATGGTGAAATATTTTTCATTTGTGCTTGTATATTAGGATTCACAATAGGGAATCCGAAAGTAGACTGTTCTTCATTTACCCGATTTTCACCACTTCCTTCTACGTGGTCTTCCATATCTGCCATTGTTGTTCTTCCACATGAATCACTCTTAATAGGCTAAGAAGGATGACTATGTATTCCAACAGTCCCCTTCTTCCCCTTTATGGATTGTGTCACACCTGAACTACTGCTACCTGATCCTAGGTGGACTATTCCTGTGTGATGAGTCTGAGTTTGTTTGCACTTTATGCCTGCGAAAGAAGGCCCAATATGAATTTTGGTTTTAGATTTGTCAGTGTTTCATTGGCCCCTAGTGGGCTTCAGACCACTACCTCTTTTAGGCATTCATTTTAGAAAAAATGACAAACAAAATTCAAAAAGTAAAAGCTGCAAGTTTTAGAAATAAATTGGCACCTATGACCTCCTTCAAACAATAGAAGCACACTGTGGAAAAAATGATAGCAGACTTACCCCTATTGAAAAAAATGGAAAATTCTTACCAATTCAAATTGCCTCCCTGACAACGGTGCCAAAATGTTGGGTGCAAGAAGTGCACTTGAGAAAACTCCTCAACACTTAATTTCAAATGCAAGGGTTTTTGTAAAATTAGAGATGAAGCACATGCAATGCCAGAAATGGTATGAAATTTTCCTATTTCTAATCATACTTCTTAAAGGGAATGTTTTGCAAAATCAGATAGAAAACAATTGGAAAGGCAATTTACACCAAGGCAAATCTAGTGTTGGAATGTAAAAGACAATTTGCAAGTAAATCAAGTAAAGGAATTCCACACAACATAAACAATCTTAAATTCTCAATGAAACACTATGTTAAAATCCAGATGGATGATAAGTAGTCTGAAAAGTGGGCCCTTTCATAGTTTTTCCTTTCTTCTGATCTTTCCCCACACAAACAACTTATCCTTGCACAGTTGCAATCTTGCTTGCACTAGTGCAAGTACAGTATTTATGTGTAAGAGTATATTCAATCTTCATTACTGAAGACTTATGTCTAAGTGAAGGTGCTCTAAGCCTCAGGGATTGGAGCACTCTGTTCCGGTGTCAAGAGACTTTCTCTTGGCCCGAAGTAGGGTTCCCTTTACTCAGTTTCCGATTTACTTTTGAAAGCTGAAAAGATATGCTGAAAAGGAATTGCAACTGTAATGAAATTACGAATTAACTAGCTGCGAGAAAGAAAATGATTCAACTCATTAAACTTAATAAGGGAAATAAACTTCATGAGATTAAACACTTACAAAAGAATCAATCAATAGCATAAGTACTTTGCATGTGTCAACCAGTTTTGGTACTTCACCCGTAATAATGATATTCTTTGCAAGCATAATTTGCTAGTTAATATAACTCCTTCTAGATCTTTTTAGAGATGAAATTTTAATACCAAAAACATTTACTTGATTTATTGATTCATTCACTTGCGAAATAATGGGAAATAAAATGCAGGTGAGTGATTTAATGTTTGCTGCAACGAATGACTGAGTGTAGTGCAAGCAACAACATAAACTAGTGAAGGAAAGATTTCCTCGAATGATCTGCTTCGAAAATGAATTAAAACAGAAAGAAAGAATAAAATAAATACGTAAAAGATATCTTATAAATAGAAATGAACACAAATACTCTGCAATCTACAGATCCATTCCACACATAGGCTATAGAAGATAATTGAATTCAGAACTAAAAAATTAATGATTAAACTATTTCATCACACAATTGCTACGAAACAAACACACCGTCTTCCCAAATCACGAAAGTGAGAGGGGTCAACGAGCTGGGTTGGTTGGGCCCTGGCCAACCAACTCGTTCCACTTCTAAGTAACGAAAGTGATCAACACTTCAAATAACACATCAAAGACAAAATTACATGAAGTGTGTGTAAACCATAATGATCCTCTTGTATTTACTTGATTCGGAAAATTACATTACGAAGCAGTCCAGCCCCAGAACGAGGCGATAACTAGATTACATAAACCAAAATAATAACCGATGGTTCACTAGCTTTCCTATCTATGATTTGCATCATATATATCCTTCATCTCTAATCCATTTAGACTAATTACAGATAATTGTCGTTCAGGCCCCTTGGCTGAACAGGCTTAGAAACTAAATTACAAACTTGGCCAATGGTTATAACAATACGAGCTTTGTTGGGCCATGATCTATCTTTGGAGAAAAATCCATGGATGCATGCCACCTACTTCAGTTTATCAGCAGTTAAGCCCGCAGTCGAAGATCGAGATTCGTCCTCGTGGAAGATAGCTCTCGGAATCTCGGACAAAGTCGGCGCAGGAATCTTCCTACACTAGTCAACTCATACATTATTAACACTACGTTCCATGATTACTTCTAGAAATTGAATATGAGTTGCAAGAATATGTAAATAACATGAAATCTACATAAAAAGATTAATAAAGTGTTGTAGCAAATCTTAATGTAAACTATGAGCATGTGTAGGAAAAGGGTAACCATATTGTACTAGTGCAGGGAGGAAGGGTCTTGTATTAAGGTAAAACAGAGGTTGATATTGATGGAAATGGGGTATAAATTAGGGAAATTTATGATACAAACATAGACCTAAAGTAAAAAAGAGGAGGAACTAGCAGCAGGGATCGCTTCCTTCCCTTAGTGGAAAACCTAATTCAACAATGGGATTTAATGGATTTCAAGCCAAAAAAAGGACTATATACATGGACTAATAACACAATAGGGGAGGATCATATCTCAGCTAGGCTGGATATATTCCTTCTTCAAATTTCCTTCCTCTCTGAGAAGATGATCATCTCCACAAAAATTCTACCAAAGTGGAACTTAGACCATAAACCCATCCTCCTTCTGCTGGAAGAAGAAGAAAACCTGGGACCAATCCCTTTTCGGTTCTGCCCTCTATGGGAAAATAGGGAAGGGTTTCTAGATAGAGTGAATATGACATGGTCCATCCATGTTCTTGGATCACCCAGCTATGTTTGGGAGCAAAAGATATAAGCCACCAAAATAGCCCTGAAGCAATGGATAAAAAAGCCCATAGTCTCTCCCATTACCTGATGAAAACAGAGCACAAAGCAGTTGTTGGATCTCCAAATGGGCTTGGAGACTCAAGATATAACCAGAGTAGAAATTCATAGTGAGAAAGAACACCAAATCAACACCCTCCGAACATTTAGAGAAGAGGAAGAATATTGAGGCTCAAGTCACGCAATCTCTGGCTTGCGTCTGGAGACAAAATACAACCTTCTTCCACAAGCAAATTCGAACCTTCCTCTCCAGAAACCACATTGCCGAGATCACCTTGGCAGAAGGGATTGTTCTTAAAGGCACAACTCTGATAAAAGAGGTGGCAACCTCTCATTTTAAGCAGTTTTTCAAAGAAGAAGGCATGGAGGATGATAAGGAAGCTCACGACTTCCTCAAGCACATTCCAAGGATGGTTAATGAGGAGGACAATGAAACTCTCCTGAAGCCATTCACTAAAGAAGAAATTAGCAATGTCATATGGAAGATGGAACCAGACAAAGCCCCAGGACCTGATGGATTCTCAATACACTTCTATAGACTCTGCTGGGACATCATCAAGGTTGATTTATACCAAATGATCAAAGGATTCCTACAAAAATCAAAAGTGGGAGGAAGCACAAACTCCACCTTCATAGCCCTAATTCCCAAAGAAGCCAACCTAGAGACATTCGACAGATTCAAACCAATCTCGCTTTGTAATGTGTCCCACAAAATACTGACCAAGTTACTTGCTAATAGAATAAAGCCTCTGCTAGACAAACTCATTTATCCTAATCAAGGAGGGTTTTTCACAGGCGAGCATATCCTAGACAATCTGATACTGGTGCAGGAAATCATCCATTCCAGCCATCAACGAAAAGAGCAAGGCATGCTCATCAAAGTGGACATGGTGAATTCCTTTGATAAAGTAAGACACCTATTCCTCCCCCAAGTTCTTTTTGCATTTGGTTTTAACTTTGAATTTGTAAAAATGATTAAAGCATGCATTGGAGAACCTTGGATATCCCTTCTAGTAAATGGTAAGTCAGCAAACTACTTCAAAGCTTCAAGGAGAATCAGGAAAGGCTACCCTCTGTCCCCCTTCCTGTATATTCTGATGGCAGACTCTCTAAGCAGAAAGCTCACAGATGAGAAGCTCAACAGGACTCTTCTTGGAATTAGGGTGATACTTGGAACAAACCTAATCAATCATGCCTTGTTTGCCAATGACTCTATCCTTATGGTAGGAACCTCCATTAAAATAACAAGAGACTTAAGTGGAGTAATCCAAACCTTTTGTAGAGTCTCTGGAGCTATGGTCTGTAAGAAAAAAAGTGCAGTGTATGATTGGGTGGTATACCAGCAATCTATACTCAAGATTGCCCAAGCCCTGGGCTTCACCGGATATGCCTCTTGGGAAAAATTCAAGTATCTTGGCCTGCCTTTAACCTTGGGCTCCACTAAGGCCCCTCATTGGATGAAAATTATCAGCAAAATTAAGGCTAAAATGACTGCTTGGGACCACAGTCGGGAAGCTCACTCTGCTCAAGTCATTTCTCTCATCCCTTCATATCTACTAGGCTTCTTTCCTTTTGGCTCCAAAAATGATCGCCGAATAGTTAACAAAGTCGATTCGAAATTTTCTACGGTAAGGAGGAAAGGGGAATAAAAAGAAATTCCATATAGTAAGCTGGGACATAGTGAAAAGGCTAATATCTGAAGGTGGAATTCAGGGAAGAAATCCTGTGTTGGCCAATCTAGCGATGGGAGGGAAGATCCTCTGGAAAATATTCTCAAACCAAAGAAACAATGTAAGTCAAGTTCTAATTAAAAAGTATCTGCATAGACTATCAATAAAGAATATGGAAGAAGGAGCTTCCCACAAAGGAAACAAGTTGTGGAAGTTGTGAATCCCAGGCTAGAAATTCTTCAAAGAATAGCTCTAGAGTGTGGGATGATAAGATCATGGGACTCCATCCACTAAATCTCGCTCTGGAAATAGCAGATTTGGATAACTAGCTCATCCAAAAAGGTATCTACAAACTCGCTGACATATGCACATGGGATTCAGCAGGGAACTGTAGTAACTGGGCCCTCCAACGCCCCCCTGATTGGATGCTCCCTCAACTCCATAAATTATTATCTAAACTCATTGGTTTAGCTCTTGTGCATCTCCATTCGAGGGACAAGTGAGGCTGGGAGAAGTCTGGAGCTTACTCAGCTCGGCTGGGTTTTGTAGCCCTATAAGAAAAACAACATCAGATCTATACTACAAAGCTTTGGCAGCTTGTTTGGGACCCATTTGGCCTCCCAAAAATCAGCTTGTTCTACTGGATTCCCATGCACAGAGGGACCCTCACTGGGGACAACTTAGAGAAAAGAGGAATCATCGGTCCACACAGATGCCCATTTTGCTGCAAGGATTAGAAAAGTATCAATCACCTATTCATAGACTACCCCTTTTGTCAAGAGATCTAGTTGCAAGCAATTATGGGGTTCAACGCCCAAATCCCTCAGCACTCTTCAGTTGTTAGTCTTTTCGCAACTTGGAAATAATGCTATCATCACTCTTTTAATAGCAACTCAACATGGACTAAAATCTGGAATGCAATACCAAAATATATTTGTTGGGGAATCTGGTTGGCTAGGAATGAAGCCATCTTCAACAACATACTTGAATCCACCAACACAATGTCTGCCAAGGCCAAAGCTTTGTTCCTGGAAACTTTTGAAAATAGACCTCATAAGCTAGACAACTCCCTTCTCCCTAAAGAGCTCAGCTGGCTAGGTGAATCTTTGAGATGGGCCAACAACAAGAAGAATACCTTCTTGTCTAGACATAATCCAGAGTGGCATCTCTGGATCTCTGAGGCGGAATTTAAAAATTGGTGGAAAAATCAGGGCAAAGTCATGGTTTTCTTCAACGGAGCCTCCAAAGGAAACCCAGGGATATCAGGGGCAGGAGGAACAATTTACTCCACAGATTGACAAAAACAATACAGCTTCAGTTGGGGCCTAGGTCAGAGCACCAACAACCAGGTCGAGATTCTCGGACTGCTCAAAGTGTGTCAGCTGGTTTAGAAGAACAGAGGGGAAAACCTTCAAATCTTCTGGGATTCTAAAATCTTGATTAAAATCCTTAACACGGGTGACCAACTCAATAGCTCTGCTCTAAACAAGACCCTTGAAAGAATAAGAAAGATGGCTCAAAACTTCACATCCAGCTCATTCTATCATGTCCAGCGAGCTCTGAACAAGGAAGCTGATATAATGGCTAACAATGGATGTCTTCTAGCTTAAGGTATGCTGGTAAAGAATGATCAAGAACCTGAAAGGCACCCAATTCTTTAATAGACAAGGAGAGTTGATCAAGGACAGAATTCTGCAAAACAAAGGTTGGCATAGACAGACTTTCACTGTCAAGAAAAAGTGGGCCACTCCTCAACAAGGTATAGGTTTTCACATGGGCCAACAGTTTTTGGGTGTTTTAACAGGGTGCAGAATTGTATCATTCAGAGGATGATTTTGAAGGAAGCGATGCATAGGACCTGGGCAGGGGATGATCTAACGACCATCATGCTGGAAAAGGTGGGGTGTTAAAGTCGCGAGGAGTGGTAAGCGGTTTACATCACACTGCTTCTAGCTGTTGGGCAGTATTTCATGAACTGGATGCGATGTACCTTAGGGCCCGATGTGTGGCTGGTCAAAACCACCCATATCGCGCACTCCTGTGGTGTTAAGGGTTGGATAGTGAGGGACGCGATAATCGTCAGATCTGGGCAGGGGAAGATCTAATGGTTATCATGCATTGTACATGGCGGGGTATTATCCTTGTTGTGGGGTTGGTTTCGGAGGTTGGATCAGGTTATGGATCGGACAGCGAGGGATGTGACAAGCACTAGATCTGGGTGGGATTGATCTAATGGTCATCGCGCATTGCAAAAGGAGGGGTGTTAACTATGCTGGGAGTGGTAAGCGGTTTTCATCGCATTGCTCTTGGTTGTTACGCTTTTTTCTATGAAACAGATGCAATGTCACTTAGTTGCTGACACGTGGTAGGAAAAAACCGCCCATATCACGCGCTCCTAAGCTGTTAAGGCCTAGATAGAGAGGGACGCGATAAGCGTCAGATTTGGATGAAGGAAGATCTGATGGTAATCATGAGCTAAACATGGCTGGGTTTTATCCTTGAAGTGGGGTCGGGTATGGATGACAGCCTTAGTATATCAAACATGGGGACAGGTTATATATTAATACAATTTAATATATGCAGGTTTTGTATAATTAGGACCATGGATTAAAGTTTATTCGGGAATTAGATTAACCCAGGAAAGTACCGAAGCAAGAAAAAAGGAGGAAATGTAAGATAGGACTCTAAGATGCCAAAATCATAGCAAGGATCTCTTAGCCATTCCAAATGCATAAAAGCAATAGCTAATCTCTGATACAAAAGCCAAGATATGAGGACTCTATAGAACCAGAATACTCTCAATTGTCTGTAATCGAGGTTGTTTGGCATTCCCAACCTCTTCTTATAAATAAAATTCAACTGTTTCTGTTAAAAAAATAAAAAAATAAATTGTCCATATGAAAATATATACAAATATATCCATAAATTGTCCATGTATGAAAGTATACAAAGTATGAAAAAAAACTTAACGGTTCAATTGAACCCTAGAGCCCTAAATCTTGATCGAGTTATTTCTTCACCCTCAAGTAGCTTTATCGAGCTCCCTTTTACCTAAACACACACTCCCTTTGCCAAAAGATGTAACCCATCTCCATGCACTCACTCGATTGTCTACTCCTACATCCTGGCAACACGATGGCCTAATGAACAATGGCTTGATGAGTTTCTCCCCTGGGATATGCATGAATGCCATGGGAAACTTCTATTCAACTACCCCCAATTCCTATATCGGCGATACTAACTTTGAGGCATCCTTATGTTGATTGCATATTTTGAGAATATCTCAGAATCTAACGGTCAAAAGAGGGGTCAGAAAAATGGCATCTCCCTTGATTGATAGATACCGGTATATTTATGGAATTTGCAATCGACATAAGTTCAATGGGACCCTTCACGGGCCTCTATGTTGTTTTCTCCCATGCAACGATTTTAGAACTTTACCCTACATTTGTGCAACAACTTCAACGCCAATCAGATGCCTTTATTGGGGGAGTCAAGCTGTTAGCATTAGCCTTCAAGGACAAGGCTCTATATCACTATCATGCACTGGTAAATCAATAGAGGCCTCCCATTAAGGAGCTTAGTGCTGGCCATGGCAGCGGTGTAGTGTTTAGGTCATTGGTTTTCAAATTTCCAAAGCTACAGATGTTCAGGTTTGAGCCTCTGGTAAGAAACATAAATGACTTCATTAGCCTAGATGTTTGGACTCAGTGGATGAAATGCCTAATGAGCGCTTGTTGCCAGAGGTTATTGTTGTAAATGGTAACACAACCATAGCTTCATTCTTTGACAACACAACTAGCTTCATTTTAACTATGATTCGACCAAAAGGTTAAAGCTCTTGGTCGACTCATAGTTCAGGTGAAGTTGTTCAAATGATAACGTCTCAGGAGGCAGACGAGACTGTGTTGTTTAGAGAAGAAGAAGAAATTTCAGGGACATACGAGGTTGCATCGAATTCCCTATGTGATCACATAATAAAGTAGGATTCGAAGGCCACCTATTCTCAAACATAATAAATTTTTTTCTCTCCAAAAACTACCTACTTTATAAAATCTCGTTCTCTTGGAGCTCCTATTTCTCATCATTTCTCTTCAAGCCTTAGAAAGGGAATGGGAAGTTTAAGGTCTAGCTCCATCTCAACAACTCCAATGGCGCCATCCAATACCTCAAAATCGCCCTCACTAATCTCTACAACATGGTGCCCCTTCTCAGGGAGCATAACATCATTTTCATTCTATGCTTGGGGTGATTTTTGTGCCTCAACAACCTTTGTGACATGTACAATTCATCGTTTAGGATTTGAGAGTGGAAACATTTGTCACTAATAAGAAATAGTTGAGGCGGCATTGCTACGAGAGGCAAGCATAAGTTTTTTGAGATGCCTCATGGTCTTTTCTTCGTAGTCATGTGCCCATAGAGCCCCTGCACCTTTTGCCCAAGTTTCAGTTTCTTCATATAATACAACATCAGTTGCTTCACACTACATAGTGTCATAACGTACAAGGCATATTGAAGGCTTTTTTACCCATGATCACTCTAGAGATCCAAATTTAACAATCATTCTAGCAAGAGACCTAATGATAATTCTGACTCCCTATGGCTATCATAACATGCTCTACCCATGTCGCCTTGGCATATTTACAGGTGAACTATCTTAAGTCCATTTTCTTAGCCATATACGATCAGTGTTACAGTTGGCCCACAATCATTATCGGGTGATTCCATTCTCGGACCTTCGTTCACCATGGTTATGGGTCAACCACACAAAACCATTGTTTTCATTGGCACTTGGCACATTATAATCACTTGGTTATGGGTCATCCACAAACACAAAATTATGGGTTAACCACACAGAACCCTTATCTTCAATAACACTTGGTTATGGTTCATCCAAAAACACATAGTTATGAGTCAATCACATTAAACCTTCTCTTCATTGTCTCATATCTTCTTCATGAAGGCAACTAACTCACTATGAGTCACATGCAATAGAAGCTTCTAATGACGAAACTTGATGCAAAGGGGACAATTTCTTCATAAGGGAGAAGGATTGATCCAAATAGAAAGTGGTATCCACTCATGGTAGTGAATGATGTAACTCAAGGATGCACGAAGAGTACTATAAATAATGGGCCTCACCATTACTAGTGAACGATGATTCCACGATGTAGAGTGGGTGTTATTTGATTCTATTTATTTTATTTTCTGTATTGTAATATCTAACCTCCTTTTCTAATGATCTATATCAATCATCATAACTTTAATAACATTTTTTGTCAACCTTATATGTTATAAATTCTCCTTTATCATAAACCTTTGTTTGTATTTTCAAGTTTGAATAAAATAAATACATTTAAAATAAATTAATAATGAAAAAAAAACAATGTTGTGAACTTAATGAATGGTAAATTTTCTAATTACATTATCTTTCAAAGTAAGTGAATCGATGACCTTCACTTTCATAATTCGAAAGAATTTGAAAGTGAGTAAGGAGAATATCAACCTTCATAATACAAAAGAATTTGAAGGTCAGTGAATCATTGACCCCCACATTCATAATACAAAAAAAATATAAAAAAAGTAAGGGCATATGACTTGAGCAAAGTGTATAAATCCGTATGTTCATTTGAATGTTCAATCTGTCCTGTGCTTATTGCAATTTTTTTATTTGGGTGGGGTGTGAAATGTTCAAGGTCATTGTGACTTTTTCTGCAGTATATTTATGGTGTTGGAGTAAATTATAGTTAATGCATTTTTTATTTATTTTAATAAAAGTAAAATACATTATGTGCAAGATCGATGTGGGAATTTTTTTTAAATGGAAGAAAGCAGCTTTCAAGTATTGTTTAGGATTGGATTAAAAAATTTGTGGGGAAGTATTGGAACATATCTTTGGGACTAAAATAAATGTGGGGACTTGTCAAAAAACAAGTGTAAAATTTGTAAGTTGATTTGGTTTTTTATTTGTATTAATTTGTTGAGATAAGAAAATGAAGATGTTGAGTTTAAAATAATAATACATTAATTTAAATTTTAAAAAAAAATTGAAATCTAATTAAAAACTAAATGTCAAATAACAATGCTGTAATTTAGAGTCATATTCAATATGATTCTTCATTATGGATGATGGCTCTGGCTTAGACTTATGCTCATGCTTTAGATATACAACCACCTAAAGATTCCTTAGATCTCTAAATAGATGCACCAAATCCAACTAAATTACACTTCGAGATTTAAAATTCTCCCCATTATTCCCTTCACCGTTTTCATGGTTCCCGCTGCTGTTTATCATTGAAACATTCAATAATGATCAATAGTCCAATGTCGTTACCACTTTTTCGTAGCAAAATTCTAGTTGTTTCCTTTGATGGGGACAGCTTTTAATAGAAGGCATGCAAATTATTGTAGTAATTTTAAAGAAATAAGTA
>APFE030172773.1:38836-50758 GCA_000404065.3 Pinus taeda
TATACAGTTTTTAAAATTTAATTTAATTTTTGTTATGTCAGTAGATGTGTCTAATTTGGAATAACACTTCTTGAATTTTAATTTAATATCAATAATTATTATGTGGATGGTAGAGATCAACACTCTTACCAAGTAAATTTGTTATGACACATTTCTTTTTAAAATGGTCCTTCATGTGATGTTTGATATTTATTTGTGTCCATCATTTCAACAGTATATATTATATGCATTTTTGTTTATTTTTGTCAATGTAGTAGAACAACTTTAGTTAGCAAATAACATTTCCGTAACATTTTTTTATTATTTATAATTGGTATTTTATAATTAAATAATTTTGATGAATACACTTTGCACATTTAGGAATTTTATAGATGGACCTCCACTTAGGGAAATTTAAGATAAATATAATTAGCAATTTCCACATGTTGCAAAGGGAACATCGTAAGGAAGGAGCATAGGAAAGAGTGGTAGAGTAGATGGGAGTGAAATTTTTATGGAATTTAATTTATTAGTGTTTTTTAAGAGAGTTTTATGGTCAATGGTAAATAGTGAAAGTATTTTTTAGTAGAATTGTATCTTAATCAACAATATACTAAATCGGCATAATAACGACATGGAGTATTGAGTGAAATAAATATTTCGTATATGAGCAATTTGAGAAATGTTGCATAGTGTAAAAAGCATCAAAAGAAGTATATTACACCCAAGTATGCCACATTTAAACATTGCAAACATAATTTGAAGTATAGAGGAAATGGCATTGTTGCATTTCCTAGCGTTAACTTTGGAGGAAAAATATGGATACAATAGTGCCATTGATATTGGAGACTGTGAAGTAGGAATTATATCGTAAGTTAATAGCACTGACAAGTTTTGGAACATGTGGAAGAATTGAGGAAGAAATAACTAACCTGCAAAAGAAATATGTCCTTCAAAATATATAGAAGAATTAATATTATTACAAATATGGAATTTAACTGTAAGAAATGGCTAAAATTAATTCACATGAGAAATGTGTTATAATGAAATTGCAATGAATGAAAATGAACTTTCCTTTGTCATGGGAATTTCAATAATTCTAGTAAAAAATGCAAGGGGAACGATGGCATATTGAACAACATTAAAGATTTATCTATAGTGGAAGATGCACATTTATAGATTACCAATCAACTCTCATTTTTCACATTTTGTCATGTTCATGTATGTGAATTACACGTTTGAGAGTAGATTTTATTTTAAGTAATAATTGTAAAGTTTGTCAGAGGCGGTACAACGATATGTATGAATTTGGCATCGGTAGAAATATTTTCTCTATATTGTGTAATGTGATTATTAGTGCCTCAATTACATCGTAATAAATATACAGTTATGATATCTATGAGTCCATAGGTCTTGTTCCAAAAGAAAGATAATGTTAGAAGCAAGTAATTAAAAAATATAAGAACAATGTAAAATATGCAACCATGCATTGATAATGAGTAAATCTGACAATTGTTAATAGATAGAGAAGGTATGCAATAAAAATAAATTGAGATTATTAATTATGTGGAACCTTTTGGAGATGTTAACATATGGATTGAGTAGGTTGTATGGAGGAGGCATTGAACAGAGGATTTCTTCTGCATGTTTTTTGCTAGAAATGTTTTTGTTGTCTTTCATTTTCATGTAACAATCAAAAGCGAATGCAGGAAAAATGCAGAGATATTGTAGAGAAGGGATTCTTGATATTGTTGTGAATGTAAGACGTTACCGTTTAGTCTTTCCAATGTTTATTGTTGCTTGTAGCAATGTCATACCTTGAGATTTATATATAGTTAATTCCCAAGCCGTATTTAGGGGAAGTTGTGTACGTCCATTTCCTTTTATTGGTGGAATAGGAAAGTGAGTGACATTTATTTTACCCTAAGGAGACCTAATGTATTTAGGAAAAGCTACGACAACAAGGGTTGGAAGTTATGGTGGTGCAGTTGATTCTTTGTAGAAGATGGATATAATTTGTTTGAGATTACAATTTTGGTTTAAACCCAAAGTTTTTAAGTTAGCATCACTTTTTCGCATGTGAATAGCAAGACAATCCACTCAAGTGGGTTGTCTTTTGACGAAATGGTAGGATTTGCGTTGTCGTATTCTGCAATGGATCTTGTGACATGAGTGTTTAAATATTTTATCATTTTGATATTATGGAGCAATGTTTGAGCATAGGTTGGAAATAAATGCATGGAATGATGAAAATAATGTATTTCATCTTCTAACAACAAGGATTTTGTTTGTGACATGAGAAATTTATAGTCGTCAATTGTTGGATTTTCATTTCTAATGTTCTGGAGGATGTTTTTGAAAGTAACTTGGGAAATGTTGTCACCTTGTAGACAAAATATTGTGTCTAATGTGATGAATGTGTTGAATGTGTGCCACAATGCATTTCTATGGGAGGTGCCTGCATATAGTGGTATGTCTTTGATGTGAAACAACTGATCGAGATCACCAACTAATATAATGGAACAACCATTGAATATAGTGTTTCTTTTTCATGGAAATTCCTCTATAAGACGTTCATCAATTTGGCTAAGAAGCTTTGGCCCAATGAAGCTCATTTCATCGATTAGTATGTACTGGATATTTTTATGAAACCATCTCACAAAATATAAGAAGAGATAGATAGACAACTTTAAAGTAAGCTTCTTCGAGGGGGTAACCTCCTTTACATTACACAAATGAATAATTCTTGGATGATTCAAATGACAAAACCTCCTTTCTATATATAGGAATCTATGGGCGTTTCGGGGAAAGCTAGTGTCTTTTCGATCTGCTAGTCCCACTAGGATTGGCAACTATCCCAGGAACAAACAATCAAAGAAATTTGCAATTTCCTCTATGTATGATAGATAAGAGAGAAGTAAAGGGACCAACCTGGATCTTCCACTTGACTCCTTGCTTGATTTCTCTCCTCCTTGACAGAGCTTGCAACTCTTCTCCTAATTGTCCCCCTTAGAGAATAACTGTAGAAACGAAGTAACACAACACCATGAAAGCATATCGATCTATGATATCATAAGCATTGCAGAATCAGAAATACAATGAGCATACAATGGCATTTACAAATAACAACATTCACAAATACACAATTGTATGGAGGAAAACTCAAAGAACTTTATTAATAATAGAAGAGAGGATTACAACCTAGCTGTCTGATCCAGCATCATCCTCCTAGCATCAAAGCCCTCTTCACCTCATGAAAAGAAAGATCACCCAACAATACAATGTTCCTTCTCAAAGACAAACTATCAGCACTTCCTTACAAATTACAAAATTCCAGCCTCAAGATCTCTCAAATGAGGGATCCATTTATAGATATCTGCAAGGGTGTGAGTCACCTCTGGGTTTTTGATTAGTGTCATTCCACTTGTTGTTCTTGGTTCCACTTGGAGATTTCTTGGATCTCTTACTCATCCCTGGGTGAATTCAGAGAGGCAAGTGTCATTCGAGAAGTTTCTAGAAGATTCCATGAGCATCCACTTAGCAAATTGTCTCAGACATTTGTCCATTCTCACTCATCACACCCCATAGAAGGCCTCTTCAGTATGCATTGCACCTGGCTAGTGTAGGAGTTAGTATGCATCACACCCTGACAGTGGAGCAGTTAGTATGGTCCACTTTTGGCCAGTTCTGAGTGGTTTTTCAGGTGAAACTTCTGGGAATGATGTAATCAGTTGACCATGATTCTTTAGGGTATGAAACAACACTTTTAGGGGTTAAAAAGCCCTTGGTTTATCGACATATAAGATTGGGGTTGCAGTTCCCAAATATGTCTATAACAACGGGGTCACAATATAATCAAAGCCAACATAAAAATAATGATGTAAGGGAAAAAATAACAAGAGAGGGCTTCTGTGGGGCACAACAATAACAGTAAGGGGGTTACACTAATAAAAATGAGGGAATACACTAGTATTATAGGGACCTAACATTCCCTTATCCTTCAAAAAAGTGTTTTCCTCAACGCTTGAGTAGTTTTGGATGCTTTTATAAAAAATTCTCATCCTTCCATGAGGAATCTTCCGTGGGTAAGTTCTTCCACTTGACGAGATACTCTGAAATTGATCGATTTTGTAGCCGTCGAGTTCTTTTTTTTGTGGCTGCTTCAGGTTCCAATATGATATTTCCTTCCTCATCAAGTTCTGGCAATATTGTTTGAACTGGGATCTTGTCACCTATAACCTTCTTTAAGCATGAAACATGGAAAACTAGGTGCACTCGGTAAGATGTAGGAAGCTCCAATTTGTATGCCATAGTTATATCTTTTGCAACACCTTGTAAGGACCATAATACTTTGGTGATAATTTATTATCCATCTTAGCTTGCTTGAGTGATATTTGTTTGTATGGTCGTAGTCTTAAAAATACCTAGACGCCTACATTAAAACTTCTCTCACTGCGATGTTGATCTTCTTATTGTTTCATTCTATTCTGTGCCAAAGTGAGGTTATCCTTTAAGATTTGGAGAACTTGATGTTGATGTTTGATGTGATCTTCCACTACTTGAACCTTAGAATTTTCTCTTAAAGGTGATGTGATGGATGGTGGATGATATCCATAAAGTGCCATAAATGAGGTCATTTTTGCTGCAATATGGAAGGAAGTGTTATACCACCATTCAACTAGAGGTAACCACTTGACCCATTCTGTCAGTTTGTCAGATACAAAGCAACGAAGATATCCTTCCAAACATTTGTTCACTATCTTAGTTTGCCCATCTGATTGAGGACGATAAGATGAGCTATGAGATAATTCAGTACCCAGACAAGAAAATAATTCATCCAAAAATTTCCAGTGAAAATAGGATCTCTGTCGCTTACAATAATATTTAGGTTTCCACATAGCTTTTGAATTGTGTTCCATAAATGCAATGGAAATTGTATTGGCTCTAAATGGATGAGATAATGCACAAAAGTGTGCATACTTGGTAAGTCTATCAACTACCACCATGATGACACTCTTTCCTTCTTACTTGGGTAAACCTGTGATAAAATCCATTGAAACCTCCTCCTAACGTTTACTTGGACTACATAAAGGTTGTAATAGACCCGGGGTCTTAATTGTCTCAAATTTATTTTGTTGGAAAACCAAACATTCTACCACAAACTTTTGAATATCATATTTAAGGCCATCCCAAAAAAGTTCCTTCTTAACCCTATGGTAAGTTTTTAAAAATCCCAAGTACCCTCCTGAGGGAGAGGTGTGCAATTCCATAAGAATCTTTTGTTTAAGTTGGGAATTCTTACAAAGGTATAAGTGATCTTTGTACCATAATGAGTCATTATTCCAGCTAAATGTATCAGATGTACTAGGATCTTGCTGCAACTTTTGAATGATTTCCCACACTTCTTCGTCATTCTTCCATTCATCCCTTATTCGATTATCCAATATGGTTGGATAATATAAATGGAACAAAGCAAGGCTTCCACATCCTCATCCTTCCTTGAGAGTGCATATGTAACAACATTTTGCTTCCCTTTTCTATAGATGATTTCAAAGTCATAACCCAACTTGTTTGTGACCCATTTTTGTTGTTCTTCTGAAGATAATCTTTATTCTAAAATGTATTTAAGACTATCAAGATCTGTTTTACCTTGAAGTGCCTTCCCATTAGGTAAGTTCATCATTTCTTAAGTGCATGTAGTATTGCCAACATTTCCTTCTGTTAGGACCCTATGCTACTAGTGTAACCCCTTATTGTTATTAGTACAACCCCCTTATTATATTGATGTACCCATGTAGTGCCCATATTGTTACTATTGTGCCCATAGGAGCCCACTATTGTTATTATTGTGCCCTTACATTATTATTGTTATGTCAGCTCTGATTATATTATGACCCCTTAGACTCCTATATATAGAAAGGAGGTCTTTTCATTTGTATGACCCAAGAATTGTTCATTTATGTAATGTAAAGGAGGTTTCCCCCTCGAAGAGGTTGAATTCTAAGGCGTTGATCTATATTTTCTATCTTTTTGTGAGCTAGTTTCATAACATTTGCTATCAGAGCTTTGGATTCTAGAGTTTCGCTGCTCCAAATAGGTCATCGTGGCATTTTCGCTATAAAAAAAATTTCTGCAACGTTTCGGAAGCTAAAAAAAAACCCATTTGAGAAGAAATCACACAGAACCTCGGGTCCTAATTTCAAAGATTTTCGTGCTATATTTTTGGAGATATGATTTGAGGAAGTTGGTCTTTTTGTAGACTCCTGAATCACATTCCAAACATGTGACCTAGGAAAAATCATCATAAATTTCTCTCTGAGCATCAGATTGAAATTTCGTAAGAAGATACAAAAAGAGGACGGACTATAGTTTCTTGTATATATTTTTCAAAGCCAAAGGTCAAAACAGTGACTCATGTCACGCGTACAAGTTTGCTCTATTGAACTAGTCTATAATCAGGTCATTGTGGGATATTTGGCATAACTCTTCCTTGGAGAATCCAATTTGGATCAGACTGGTGGCATTGGAAAGAGGAAACAAAGGGCTACTACAGGTCACAGAACTGGAAGAACTGAAATTAGAGAGCTATATTTTTTTCAAGATCAAGCTCCTAAAATCAAGAAAATGCGATATGAGGAAGTTTGATGGCAAGGATCCGGTAAATTGGATACTTCAGATGGAGAAATATTTTGATCTACATGGTGTACCACTATTACAAAAGGTATGTATTTCATCTTCATACTTAAGACCGGATCAATTTTTATGGTATAAAGGGCTTTGTTCTCGTAAACAACTTGTTGCGTGGTCAATTTTCATGGAGGAAATGATAGCACATTATGAGGATACAAAGAGAAACACCTTCTTTAGAGCAACACCACAACAATTGGAAAGAGTAAAATAGCTTTGTTACATAGTGGAAAGTAAAATTATTTCAACAAGGAAGTCTACCCCTCAAAACTATAATAATGGAACTGTTGTTTCTCCTAGCCTTCCATGACCTACAAGGGTTACACCACAACAATTGGAAGGGGAAAGAGAAAAAGGGCTTTGTTACAATTGTGATAGCAAATGCACTAAAGGTCATAAGTGTGCTGAGAAGAAATTATTTTACATACATTATGAAGAGGAGGAAGAAAAGGATCAAGAAACATCAAAAGAAGAGTATATACACCAGGAACCAACCCCAGAGAAAGAAGAAATGAATCTGGCCATATCTTGTAAAGCATTGGAAAGAATTACCACTCCTCAAACTCTCAAGGTAGAAGGACATATCAAGAAGAAAAGGGTTCAAGAAGTGAAAGATCACATCAATAGGAGAAATGAATCCAACCATATCTTGTAATGCATTGGTTGGAATTACCATTCCTCAAATTATCAAGATAGAAGGACATATCAAGAAGAAAAATGTTCAAGAAGTGAAAGATCACATTGAGTATCAAGAAATGAATCCGACTATATCTTGTAGAGCATTGAAAGAAATTACCACTTCTCAAACTCTTAAGATAGGACATATCAAGAAGAAAAAGGTTCAAGCAGTGAAAGATCACATAGAGCATCAACAACAAGTTCTCCAATTTTTAAAGGATAATGCCACTTTGGTGTAGAATCAAATGAAACAATGGGTATATCAACATCGAAGTGAAAAACGTTTTGATGTAGGTGATTGGGTATTTTTATGACAACATCTCAAGCAAGCTATTTATGAGAAGGAAATGTTGGCAATACTACATGCACTTAAGAAATGGAGACCTTACCCAATGGGAAGACACTTCAAGGTAAAAATGGATCATGATAGTCTTAAATACTTTTTTGAACAAATATTATCTTTAGAAGAACAGAAAAAATGGGTCAAAAATATGTTGGGTTATGACTTTGACATCATCTACAAAAAGGGAAGAAATTTTTTGTTGCAGATGCACTCTCAAGAAAGAATGAAGATGTGGAAGCATTGTTGTGTGCTATTTCTATTATACAAACAGATTGGATAAACAAAGCAAGGGATGAATGGAAGAAGGACAAAGAAGTGCGGCCACTCATTCAAAAGTTGGAGGGTATTCCAATTCAAACATTATTGCCAGAAATTGAAGAGGAAGGAAAAATCATAGTTGAACCTGGAACAGTCACAAAAAAAAGAACCCGACAGCTATGAAATCGATCAATTTCAGAGTATCTCATCAAGTGGAAGAACTTTCCCACTGAAGATTCCACATGGGAGGACAAAAATTTTATGCAGAAGCATCAAGAACTACTCAATCATTGAGGACAACACTTTTTGAAGGAGAGGGGCATGTTAGGCCCCTATAATACTAGTGTAACCCTTATTGTTATTAGTACAAACCACTTATTATATTGATGTACCCATGTAGTGCCCATATTGTTACTATTGTGCCCCATAGAAGCCCACTATTGTTATTATTGTGCCCTTACATTATTATTGTTATGTTGGCTCTGATTATATTATGACCCCTTAGACTCCTATATATAGAAAGGAGGTCTTTTCATTTGTATGATCCAAGAATTGTTCATTTATGTAATGTAAAGGATGTTGCCCCCTCGAAGAGGCTGAATTCTAAGGCATTGATCTATCTTTTCTATCTTTTTTTGAGCTGGTTTCATAACACCTTCTCATAAATATATTTGTGCAAATACTTTCCTTTGATTGGACAACATTCAAAAGAAACGGGTCTTCCTTCTTGCATTAAAACAACACCAATTCTATTTCCCTAGGCATCACATTCCACAATAAAGGTTTTTGGCAAGTTTGGCATAGCTAAGACCAGTGCTTGGCACATTGCCTCTTTAATATGCTCAAAGGCCTTAGTTGCTTCTAAGGTCCAAGAAAATGCATATTTCTTCAATAATGTTGTTAGAGGTAATACTATTATCCCATAATTCCTAACAACCTTGTGATAATACCCTGTCAACTTGAGAAATCCTCACAGATGCTTTATGGATGTGGGGATTTTCCATTCCTGAATGGCTTTAATTTTGTTAGGGTCTACCTTAACACCCTCATGAGATACAATATATCCCAGATATTCCACATCTTGTACTCCAAAGAAACATTTGGAGGTTTTTGCATATAATTGTTTATCCTCCAATAGATGTAGCAAAATGTCAACATGGTCAACATGATCCTTCCAATACTTGTTGTAGATTAGTATATCATCAAATACTAACACAAATTTTCTAAGGAAGGGTTTGAAAATGGAATTCATCAAACCTTGAAATGTAGAAGGTGCAATGGTAAGGCCAAAAGGCATGACCAAAAATTCATAATGCCCTTCATGGGTTATAAATGATGTTTTTAGAACATCTTCAGTCTTCATTCTTATTTGACAATATCCTTAATGAAGATCCAACTTGGTGAAGTAAATTGCTCTGTGTAATTCATCCAATAATTCATCAATGACAAGAATGAGAAATTTATCTTTAATAGTGATCTTGTTGAGCTCCCTATAATATGGACACATGCGCCATGATCCATACTTCTTGTGCACCAATACTACTAGAGTAGAGAAAGAACTTGAACTAGGTTGAATTATACCAACCTCTAGCATTTCTGCAATGATACTTTCAATTTCACTCTTTTGGGCATAAGGATATTTGTAAGGCCTGATGTTTGGAGGTATACTTCCTGGAATCAAATGAATAGCACGATCATGATCACGAATAGGTGGGAGGCCTTTAGGAGTCTCAAACCCCTTGAAATGATGGTCCAAGACTTTTTTCGGTAGATGGCCAAAAGAAAGTAGATATATTGTGCTTAAGGATGTAGAAGTTGTAGTGGATCCTTCTTTTTTGTACCATGACTTTAGGGTGTGGGCCTCCTTAATGTTAAGGTCTACAAGAACAAAGGATTTTGTTGTCATACCAATATTTTTTCATTGAATTCTCCAACATGAGCAAACTTGATTGAAATTATGACATTACTTCCTGCAACACATAAGGAGGTTATTCCTCTTAACTCTGCATTGAAATTGCCTCCCTAGAAAATGGAATCCATTCTATATCCAAACATGTCTTGAAGGTGCATTGTTTGCTTAGTAACTTCAAAGACATGTTTTCTATGTATAGTGTATGGATTGGAAATGTGAGTAACAATACAAATAATATCACCAATGGAGTTGATGTTTATTGTTCTTATATCAATGATTAATTGTATATTCAAATGTACCGTTGGATTGTGTGCTCTTTCACCAATGACATGTTCGATGGTAGATGTTGCATTTAGCAAGATCCCCCATTTATTGTTTAAGTGGTTGTATTATTTGTTAGTCAGTATGACATTACATTTTGAGACAATGTAGACATTGCCAACCTAGATTTTTTCAAAGAAATAATCAACAACATTGTTGAAACAAGTGATGTGTATTTCTCTACCTTCTACATTTAAGAGGTTGAAGTTGAAGACTTTACCAGATCCGTACTGATTTTGAAATTGAAGAATATGTGTTTTTCTTTGAACACATCCTTTTATAAACCAATTTGAATGGTAAGGGTTCAATGCCTTGATGGGAATATGGGAGGAGTGATGGATGGGGTTGAAATAGAAGGAAGGGTGCAATGGCCTTTTTATGAAGGATCTTGATTTGATGAGGAGGTAGCATCTTCTTGAAAAGAGATCGAGATAGCCATATTTGATGGATTGCTAATTAAAGGTGTAGATGTAACAATAATATTAAAGTCTAGTAGCAGTATAGACCTACATGGTAAACAAGATTTAAAGGAGCAATTTTTAGAATGGAAAGTGGTTTGAAGAAACACATCTAAAGTTTAAAGTGGAAGCATGTAATGAACTTACTTTGATGCACGAATAGTGGAATACGTCTATCTTTTAACATCTATAATAGAGCCTCTTTGAAGTTGGTTTGTCGTAACAAGGTCATTGAAATCTGTAGGAAGCATAATATGTTTCATATGCGTGCCATCAAAGATGGTGGTGGGATAACGTAGAGCCAAACTTTGCATCATCCAAATAGGGTTGAGTTCAGCAATTTGGAGCAATGGTTGAATATGAGTTGATGCAGAGAGCATTGAAAAAATAACATTGTTAGTAAGTTTTGTTGTCATTTTCTGAAAGTAGAGATGACAAAATAATTAGCATAGATTAAGGGGGACCACGCATGTTCATATTCATTCTTATACAATGGTTATCTAGACTTATAAAAAACAGAATGGTTTTCCTATGCTAGTATGAAAATATTGAGCCAGTATTCATAACTCTAAATACATATACATAAGAGAAACTGTTGAAATAAAATAACACATAATCTAAAAGGGTCATTTACGCTATGAAGTTGATCAATGAATTAAAAAAATAAACAAAAACTATCAATGCGTATTGCTTTCATGTACAATTTGTTAACAAATATTATTTGAAATTAGGAGGATTGTTTAGATCTTCTTGCTTATTAGCAATAAAGTAGATGCGCTTTGCCTAAACTTATTTTGATTCATTATGACGATATTTTAATAGAAACAATCATATTCAATAGGTATTTTAAAATATTACAGATATCATATAAAATATCTCATCTTTTTAAACAAATACACTATGATTATTATTTTTTATTTAAAGAATATCCATATTCTTATTATTATTATCAATGATAACTAACTATTAATATTTAAAATATGTGTTTTCTCTAAATAAAGTTATAATTTTACAAAGGAATATAATAACATATTTAAATTTACTAAGAGACAAAATAAAAAACTCCTAAAACTTCAAATTAAAAAATATTATTATAATTTTTTTTATCATTATTATTTAATTTTATTTTAAATAAAGTCTGATTATTAATATATAATACTTTATTATTATATAATTATATAGAACTGAACTAAATGTATAAGATAAAGACTATGTCTTAATAATTAAAAATTGTTTATATTCTTCTTCAAGCATGATAGACTTACCAATAAAGTCTCTAATTTTGT
>APFE030172773.1:51360-63515 GCA_000404065.3 Pinus taeda
AAATATGCAATTTGCGCCAGATTTAGCACCAGATTTTAGTGCATTTTTTTTTCAATTGGGATGAGCAGCCTAGCGCTAAATTTGGCTCTATAGTACAATTTTTAAAGCGTCCTTTTTTACACCAAATTTTACATCATTTTTTACGCCAAATCTTCCATCGTTTTTTGCATCATATTTTGCACCAAGATTTTCATTTGGTTTTACAACAGGTTTTGCTTCTAGTTTTGTGCCATTTTTTGCATCTATTTTTGCATCATTTTTTGCTTCCTCTTTTGTGGGATTCTTTACTTCTAGCTTTGTGTCATAATTTGCATCAAGTTTTACACCATATTTGGCATCTAATTTAGTGCCTTTTTTACATCCAGTTTGTGCCAATTTTTGCATCTGGTCTTATGCCATTTTTTGCTTCTAACTTTGTACTTATTTTTACATCTATTTTTGCACTAGTTTTTCTGCCTTTTTAACACCATTTTTTCCATCCAATTTTGCACCATATATTGAATCTGATTTAATGCCAAATTTTGCATGCATTTTTGCACCATTTTTTTCATCCACTTTTGTGTTTTATTTATATCCATTTTTTGCATCCTATTTTGCACCATATTTTGCATCTAATTTTGCATCATTTGTTGCATCCAATATAGCATCATTTTTAACACCATTTATTGCATCCATTTTTGCATCTTTTTGAGCATCTAAATTTGCATCCTATGTTGAGCCATGTGTTGCATCCACCTATGCATCCCATTTTGTGTCTATTGTTACATTCAATTTTGAATCATTTTTTCATATACTTTTGCATGTGTTTTTGCACCAAGTTTTGAATGATTTGTTGTACCTCATTTTACATCCAATGTTGCATCTCAATTTGCATCCAAATTTCAGCCATTTTTATGCCTATGTTTGCACCATTTTTTTCTTTTGTGTCTAATTTTGCATCCTTTTTGGTATCTAATTTTGCATCCTTTTTGGCATCCAAATTTGCATCATTTTTTTTGCCACATTTTGTGTCCACATTTGCATCTCATTTTGCATGTAGATTTTAGTTTGAATTTTCATCTAGTTATGCATCATTTTTGACATCCTTGGTTTCACCCTTTTTTAGTCCAAATTTTCATCTTGTTTTATGTCTTTTCTTACACCTTTTTGCACCCAATTTTGCATCCTAATTTTACACCATTCCTTGCATCCTCATTTTGGTGTCCATTTTTGCATCCTCATTTGCGCCCAATTTGGTATCGTTTTATATGCCCTATTTTGTTCCATTCTTTGTGTCTACTGTTGCACCCTTTTTCAATTTTACTTTAAAACCCTTTTTGTGTCATTGTTTGCATCTTGTTTTGATGGCTAGTTTAACACCCAATTCTACTCCCAATTTTGCATCCATGGTTACATCCACTTTTGGCTTCTAGTTTAGAGTTTTAATTTTATTTCCATTTATGACTCCCTCTATGGGTTCACTTTACTAATTTCATTTACATAGTGAAATATATTAAAGTTTCGAAATATCATTTTGCTGTAGGATTTAGTGCACAACTAGATGAACATAAAACCCTCTCAGTTTATCTCGGAAACCTAGGATAGACCAATTAAGAGAAATGTTGGTCTAAGGCTCATGATTCTTAGTAGATCAAGATGTAGAGTATAGATTGAGGAAAATAGAAGGAATTCTTGTGAGTCCTCACATGTAGGTCTTGTTGGAGTTTTTAATATAGCTAGGAAACGCTCCTAGCTAGCTCCAAATCTTGGTCCTACACATAAGAGAGAATAAAGAAACCTTCACAACATAATATCTTGATAATCGGAACTATCAAAAACATATAAATATTACCGAATAAATAAATATAAACGAAAATCCTATACATTCATTAGTTAAATAGAATAAGTAAAGAATGAATAGAAACATATGGAAGGAAGAACAACTGATCTATATTAATAAAGGAGTTGTTGGAAAGTTACAACAATGAGATGTAGTTGTAGCAGCACCTCCCCCAACTCCTAGCTCCAAAACTCTCCCTCTCAAGATAGATCTCGACAGCATGACAATACAAGGATTCCTATCATTTTCTCAATGGCCAAGCCTCCAATATATAGGAAAGTGAAGGTTATGAAGATTTCCCAAATTCCTCATTAGTTCAATTTGGCAAAATGTTTTGGGTGAATAATGGTTCCTCATAAAAAAATGGCCTTTTCCACTTTTTGGATGGTTTTTTGCTTAGGAAAATGCTTCCCCATGCTTTATGGCACTTTCCCACTTTAGTATGCTTTTATTTTCTAGGAAAAATCTAAAGATGAGGATAAAGAGATCACATTCCACCATATGAGTTTCCTAAAGTGAACAAGAGTGTCAAATTCAATTCCTAGTTTACTTATGTTTTTTCTTTTTTTTGTTAATATATATTTAGTTTTAATATTGTTTTATTTTCTAAAAAGAATATATTTATTTTTTGGTGTTTTTTTCTATAAGAAAATTTATATTTTGTTTCTATAAAAATGGATTTTAAACATTCTATTCATGCTAAATTTGTGATTTTATGACATGAGTTTAAATTATATATAAACAAAGTAACTTAATTCCATGTGTTGTGTCACTGAGATGGGTATTATACATCTCTTCCTTGCTAAGTTATAGAATGTGCTTGGGTTTTCTTAATGCAATGAAACTAATTATGTTCTTCATTATATCTTGAAATGTTCATCTTGAACCTAATAAAACAATAAAGTTAAAATCGGTTTGTCTTTGTCCTTTGTAGATCTTTATCCCCATTAATCTTGGTCTTACTAGATTAATTGTCTTATGGTGGCCTTGAGTGGTCACTTTCATTAGTTGCATGCTTTATAGTTTTTTGTTAGTGATATTTTTAGGCTTGATAATTTTTAATTAATCTATCAAAATGTGTTATTGTCCATATTATTGTTAAATATTAATATTAAATATGTTTGTTTTTTAGCATGGTTTAGCAAAACATTCTCAAAAAGTTTATAGATCGTATTATATAATGAAATGATTCATTGCTTGATGAAATTGTTTTGGATATTTTTTTTAATGATTCATTGATTGATGAAATTGTTATGGATATTTTTTTTGGTATATTAAATTGTATGTGATAAAGTCAAAAGTCACCTCTTTTTTATATTTTCCTTGGTCAATTTCCCTTAAGTCCATCAAGTTCACCATTCGGTCCTAGGTTAAGGAAATATACGGGTCATGAAGTGGAATTTTCCAAGCACTTAAATCTTGAGAGATGTTTTTTTAGTCACATTAGACTTCCTTTCTGTGTAAATTCTCGATGAAAATAGTCTCATGGAACATGAGAGGCCTCAATAGTAAATGAAAACAAAGATTCCTAAAAGAAAAATGGTACACAAAGCACCCATCAATAATGTTGATATAAGAAACAAAAATATTAAGTGAGGTTGTACCTCATATAATTAGCAAATGGGGGAGGAATTTACAAGTAGTAGTTATTGATGCTTAGAGATACTTGGGTGGAATGGTTATTATTTGAAATGATCAAGACACCAAGGTTAACAATATGTTTACCTCTTTTCGCATTATGACGATAAAATTTTAGTTAATTGACATCAAGGACTACTACCATGTATCCAATGTCTATGACTCCAATATCGCAAATGGAAAACTTCTATTTCTCAATTCTATTTCTAGCACAAGTAATTTATACTCCCCATCTCCATGGATTATTGGTAGTGACTTCAATATTATCAAGTGTCTCGAGGAAAAGAAAGGATGAATCACAATGTTTGACAAGATATTTTGTAAGCTATACCATTAAAGCCATAAAGTAGTCTCCATTAAAGTTTTCAAGCAATGAGTCTCGAACCCACACATGTGGATCAATGACATGTAATACATGTGTGTGTGGTGACTAACTTAATACACTGTTCTAATAACTCCACAAACTTATGTATTTCACTCCGTCACATAAATTGACGTAGTGTGACATAAGTAAACCAAGAGTAGACATGAAACCCTTAGTCTACAAACATTCCCTAGATCCTCAATTAGGTGCTTAAATGATGAAGTGAAAATGCAAGGGGACAAGAGGACTTCATGATTTAACCATCACAAACATGTGATCAAGTGTGACTAGGAGTGTATATATTCATATATTTTCCAAAGAGGGAGTGAATACATGAGTTACCATTCATTGAGCCTTATTTTTCTTTCTTTTTCTTTTTCTTATATATAGGACTTATGCAATAAGGTTTTCATAAGTTTGGCACAACTCATAGATATAAAATTTACATGAATTTTCACCTCAACCTTAGATTTTAGACTTAGATAAATCATTATAGTGTATCTTTAATGATTTTGGCTTTCACTTTTTGATTTTATTTCATGAAAATGAAAAAAAGGGAAATATTTTGCCACAAATCTATGAATGCTTAATCAAAAAGGCATCATGCAATGAAAAAAAATTAATGAAGTTATTCTCTATAAACATGATGGGTATTCTTGAGAAAATCTTATGCTTGTGGATGTCTCCTCTTTGGTTGAGCGGGAGTGAGGGTAGACACCATATTATCCATCTGTCATGTACTATGGCCAAGACTAACACTCGTAAATCTAGTAAATACACCAGTAGGGAGAATGGTGGATTGGGTAAACATATGGGACCAATATTATTTGAGAATTTGTACTTTGACTAGGATTAACTGCTGTAAGTCAAGTACATTAATACAAGGTAAGAATAGTCATGACGATTGACATTCCCTGGTGTCAAACATTATGATAGTGGATTAGGAAATGATCATGTGAGGACATACCTGGTGAACATCCTGGTGGGGTAAGTGCCTAGAGAGGTAGTGGTGTCCAAATTTATGCCTCCCAACATTGTGCTCTGATCTAATGGAGAGATAAACTTATTATTCAAGGCCTTGCTATTTTGACAATGTTGGCTATGATGATGTAAATCATCATTGATGCTTATCAATCTAGATCCCTTCTTATATGCATATTTCAACTTCAGAGTAATTTTTTTGTCTCATTATGAGAACCTCCCTAGTTTAGAGGGAGGGTCATCATCTTCATTATCACCATCATCACCACCATCATCGTCATCATTATTATCATCATTTCATTATCATCATAATCACCATTCATGTCTTCATCATCATCATCATCATGATTATGGACATTGTCGTCAATTGTTCATAATTATAGGTATTGTAAGCAATATAATCAACCCAAAAAAATGTTACGAGTGCTTGAAAAGGGCTGTTAGGACACATGATATATGCAAGAGAAATAAAAACTTTATTTTTTAGAGATGATTGATGATCATCATCATGATTACCATTATCATCATCATTATAATTGTCATCATCCCCATCATCATAACTAATATAATTTTTATCATAATTCTTGTCGTCTTCATCATGAACATCACAATCATCATTCATGTCATTATTGTTGTTGATGATGACCAAGATGAAAATAACGATAACGATGATCAGATGATGATGACTTGGAAGATGACGCCAAAGATAAGTTTTATGATTATGACCATGACAACATTTGAAAATTGGGAATAATGTCCAAGGTCATTTTAGCATCGTCATCATCATTGTCATTATAAACCCCATCATCTTTATCATCATTATCATAAGAATCGCAATTCATGTCATCGTCATCATCTTCATTATCATCATCGTCATAATTATTGACATTTTCATTAGTTTTTCATAATTTTCAATGTCATAAGAAATATCATCAATGCAAAAAATATGATGTGCGTTGAAAAAAGGATGCAAAAGTGAACAAAAAAAATGGGGTTAAAAATAGACATAAAATTGGATGAAGAGTGGACACAACATAAGTAGATGCAAAACAACACAGAAAAATTGACACAAAAGTGGATGAAAAAGTAGATGCAATAGTTGATGAAAACTTGAACACAAAATAGGATTCAAACATGGATGAAAAAGTGGAAGAAAACATGGGAACAATAGTAAGAATAAAACTTAGCATGAATTGTGATGAAACAAATGTGGATACAACAATGAATGTAAAAAAAAAAGGAAACAAGTTTGAATGCAAAAAGGAGGGAAGCTTGGATGCAAAAAGGGATGTAAACATGGGCCAAACATGGGTGCAGTAGTGGACACAAAATTAATTGCAAAATTAGATGAATCAAAAGTGGAAGTAAAAGTAGATTCAAAATGGGATGCAAAAAACATAAAAAATATTTGATGCAAACTTGGACACAAAAGAGGATACAAATGTGGATGCAATAGTGGAAGAAAATGTGGGTTGCAATGATAGGCATAAGATATGGCACAAATCATAGCACAACAAAAGTGGATGAGAAAGTGGATGTAATAATAGATACAAAAGAAAGATGCAAACGTAGGTGCAAGGAAAGATGCTATAAGGGATGTAAAAGTGGATGCAAACACAGGTGCTACAGGAGAAACAAAACTGGATGCAAAATATAGATGCAATGGAAGTACATGCAAAAGAAGATACAAAATGAGACACAAAACCCAATACAAAAGTGGATGCAAAAATAGATGCAATATTTTATGCAAAAGAGGATGCGAAGATGGATGCAAAATTGGAAGCAAACGTGGGTACAACAGTAAGTACAAAACATGACACAAATTGTGTCACAACAAAAGTGGATGTAATGATATATGAAAAAAAGAAGCAAATGAAGATGCAGAATAAGATGCAAAAATGGATGTAAAAGTGGGTGTAAACATGGGTGCAACAATGGATGTAAAATATGATGCAAAAGTAGATGCAATATGAGACACAAAACCTTATGCAAATCTTGACGCAAAAGTGGATAAATAGACATAAAATTCAATGAAAACCTAGATGTATATGAGGATGAAATCGTGGATGCAAATTTAGAAACAAAAAAGGGTGCAAAGGGAGGTGTCAAACTAGGTGCAAATTATGGCACAAGAAAAATGGATGTAGTATTGGACACAATAACAGATGAAAAAGAGGATGTAAATATGGATGCAAAACAAGATGTAAAATTCAATGCAACAAAAGTAGATGAAAAATTAGATGCAAAACTAGACACAAACCTTGACGCAAAACTTGGCACAAAGAGGATGCAAAAAATATGCAAAAAATGATTTTAAAATGATGCAAAAAAGGATGCAAGAGATGATGCAAAAATTGATACCAGTGTAGGCGAAAAAAGTGGATACAATAGAGGATGCAAAAGTTGGTGAAACAAAATTAGGTGCCAAATTTGATGCAAAACATGGTGCAAAGGATGGCACAAAACTTGGCATAAAACTTGGTGTAAAACTTCGTGTAAAATCTGGTGCAAAACCTATTACAATAACTGGTGCTAAACTTGATGTAAGACTTGGTGCAAAAATTGGTGCAAACTTTGCATCAATTTTTGCACCATATTTGATAAATGGACACAAATAGCACCAAAAATGGGCTCTAGATGCAAAAAAGAAAGCAAAAAGAGATGTTAATCATAGGGTTTTGTTGTAGTGAAAGTACATGTGTTTGGAGTCATCTACGGAGGTGGAGGAATTGCCCAAGAATTGAGGAATTGCCCAAATGGCCAAAAGTGGCACGAATCCCTGTAAAAATATTTCAAAAAAACCTATAGATGCAGTGTTTGAATCATGTTTTTGATTGTGGAAATGGATTCAGCGCCATCAAAAATGTCTAGGGCATCTAAAATTATGAATTTTAATAGGTTTTACTTGGATTTACAAAAATCCCTCAGAGATTTTTTCAAAATATGGCTAGAATTTTCATAACTTTCAGGGCCAAAAAACATAATTTTAAGACTACCACTATGTGTTTTGCCTAAATTTTATTTAATTCATTATAACAATATTTTAATAGAAACAATTCAATTCTAAATATAACCCACAAAATATATTTATACTTATTTTCCTTCAACTTTTTAATACAATGTTGTTCCACATAATAAGATTCTATTAAATGTAATTTTGAATATATTATTTAATTAACATCGTATGTGATATAATTTAAATTTATTTTATTATAATAATTTAATCTCAAATTTTATACGAATTTATTTTAAAACTTCAAAGTAAGAAAAAAAATTAAAAATTAAAAAGAAATTCGCAATAACGTGTATATATATATATAAATTAAAAGATCACGTACTATAAATAGTGAATTGAAGTGTTTTATATAGAGTATAAAATTATGTTAATTTTGAAGTTGTTTAGATAATATTTAAGTTTTACAAACCCCCTGGAAATAAAAAATTATATAAATGGCATTGGATTCCCTGAAAATAAAAAATTATATAAAGAAACAATGTACCAACTACTTATTGACCACACTCGTAACTAAACACTATATAAATGGCTAAATAAAAAAATTATATAAAGAAACAATGTACCAACTACTTATTGACCACACTCATAACTAAACACTATGTTTATGTTTAACTTACTGGGCAAGCAATATTCTGGCGACGTGGGTGAAGAGCGCACACAAAACTAAATACAAAACTCAAGTGACATTGAAATTTATGGAAACTGACGACTAAATACGTACTTCAAACTCCAAGGAATGTGTCGTCCGGGGGAATCAAGATTTAGGTGACATAGGAGAAGAGCAGAGCTATGCAGGGAAAGAAGAGGAATATTGAGAGTGCCATTAATATACCCGGCACAATCGTGTGAGTTGTCGTCTGCGTCTTATGCGATTGAACTCTTCAAATAATATGACGAGAGGAGAAACATCATAGCTAAAGAAATCATGCAGCAATCAATATATGTCAATGATAAAAAAACCAGTAATAACATGATAATGCTATATTCCTATGTTTGTAAAGAAATATTACCAGAGACTAGACTGGACTTCTGCGTGAGGACGCGAACATACGCTGGCGGCAGCGATGGAAGTGAGGAGGAGGAATCGATGTTGTAGGGGGCAGTGGTCATATTGGAGAACATATCGATGTTGCAGCGGGTGACAATAATTATGGAGAAATAATGGGTGGTGCAGTGGATGACAGTATGGATTGAATTGTTTGGAGTTTTCTACTCACAGTAATAATCCTCAGCATCCCTGTATCATTTTTTCTATTACAAAAATTCTGTCCGACTATTACAAAATGCCATTACAGAGACGTTCAGGGGAATGAGAATATGTAATAGAAATAGGACTTACCTCACAGAACAAAGAGCATGAAAAATGCGAGAAGAAACAGGGAATATGCTGGTCTGAAATGACCAATCTTCACATAATAGAATCACCCATCCTCAGAGAATAAAATAAGAAATTTAATGCCACAAGCAACCAGCAGTGAACAGATGAAAAAAAGGAAACAAACCTAGGTGGCTACGTAGCCCGAAATAATAACCAACAGGCCCAGCCATTTGGCATGCCCCACTTTATCGCCCCATAACTGTGGCTTCCACAATTTCGCTTCCTCGTCGGCTGCAAAGCCAGCTATTTGTGCGGAAGATAATCTTAGTATTAACTATTATTACTTTATAATAATATTAATAATGTCAACAATAATGTCAATAATTATTTTATTATTTTATTATTAATTAATAATGTTATAAACAATTATTTTTGGCAGGTTTTTTGAATTACTATTATTATTTCTGTTTACTATTATTAATTTGTTGTAATATTTTTTTTTTATACTCTATATTTTTTATATTTTTTTATTTGTAATGTTTTTATTTAGTGACAGACCATTTTTCAATTGTTAAATAATGGATTTGAAGGTGAATAATGGTACACAATGGTTTCTAGTGGAGTTTTTCTTAGAGGAATTGTCTTACAACGTAATTAATTAAAGTGACGAGAATTATTATATTTGTAATTTGAAAATATATAATATTTATCTTTCTCTTACACATATTTTGGTTATGGCACAAGTAATTAAAACTAGTTAAAACAAGAGTTTTGTGAAGCAAAGTTTGCTTATGTGACCAGGTATAAGCTATTTTTGGGTGAATATGACATGATCTTTTTTGTAAAATGAATGAGCAGGAATTCCAAAATAGGAAGTTCTTAAATGTGTATGTCAAGAGCTTTTAAACTGAAGATCTTCCTCTCCTTTGGCTACAATTTTTCCATTGAATAACTTTGTAACTCTGTAACCATGGTCAACTTGCAAACAATAAATATAATTCATTAATATCAATTCAAATAAAACGAGATGAATCCCTGGAAAAACAAAAACATATGAAGGAAAATATAAACAAGTTGAAAAAATTAAAACTTACGTATTTAGCATCAAATTGATGTGTTGTGCTTGACTAAATTGATATATAGAAATATATTACACTTCAATTGAATTGCCACATTGGATTTATGGGATTTGAATCATAATAATCTATGGAAAAATCAATTTCTCTATTACTAATTATGGAAAAAATTACTTGTTATTTTATCGTTATGTTATGGAAACATCAAAATTTTAAGTTAATATTATTTATTATCTTAAATATCTTATGGACTATACTACAAGTTATTTTTCCAATTTTAAGAATTAGAACTATCATTTATTGTAATTTAAAGTGGAATGTGTGTGTATGTATATGCCCTTCAAGCTAACATTTAAAAAAATTAAGTGTCATTAATGACGTGTAGATTTTGAAAATGCTAGTAAATGGTTAAATAAGTGAAATATGTTAGAATATTCTTAATAGTAGTCACCGATTAAAGGTAGAATTATCCCAAAAATAGTTATCCCATTTTTCACCTAAAAAAGTTATCATATGAACAATTGTCAAAGTATCATATGAACAACTATCATATGAAATGAGTTATAGTTTTTTTATCATGTGATATTGATAATCTATGGTATCGCCCATGGTATTGTAACAAGACTATTTACAAGTTAAGAATCTCCAAGGTTAAATGGAGGTGAATCTCCATGGTTAACAATATTGTTGCATATTTTTTAAAATATGGTTCCTCGATTCATTGTTGACATTACAACCTAGTATGAAGGTGGTATTGTAACAAGACTATTTACAAGTTAAGAATCTCCAAGGTTAAATGGAGGTGAATCTCCATGGTTAACAATATTGTTGCATCTTTTTTAAAATATGGTTCCTCGATTCATTGTTGACATTACAACCTAGTATGAAGGAGCTGTGGAAATCCAACAATAAAATATATCTTCCACTTGAATTAACATAACTTTATATTAATTTTAAAGATATTAAAACTTGGTACGAAGAAGATGTGGTAAGCCATAAATAAAATATATAGTCCATGTGCATTAACATAATGTTATATCAACTTTCAAGAGAGATAAAATAATTAAAAATGAAAAAATTAAGATCTATTTTCACTATTACACCACATAAAACTATCTCATAAATATCACAAACATCGTAGTACAAGATGTCTCCAAAGACTTAACCCATACAACCCAAGCAATGAATTGTTCACCAAATCACTTGAGCTATTTCATTATATGTATATATATAAAGAGAGAAAGTCATGTGTGTTTAATGGAAAGTAAATAAATTCAATATGGGTCATAAATAAAATATTTCAATATCATATATATAACATTTCAAGTAGTTAAATTATTTTACATTTTAGTCTTTTCTTAGATATGTATTATGTTAATTTTGTCTAAAATTCAACAAGGAATTGTTAGAAGTGCAATCCAAGTGACTAAGAAGATCTTCAATGCTTTAAATCTATTTATGCATTAAAAACACAATTTAAGCTATGAAAATTAAACATGGGTTTGCATATGTATGTGTGGTGGGGATCCATCTTAACCACAAATCTATGAAGCATTGATAGGGATCAAATCTTTGAAGTGCAAAACATTTTTCATATTTAATATTATAAAAAGAGTTTGCACCTCAAAAAATTTGATCATTCATAGTGATAGCTAAATCCATGGTTAAAATGAATCTATATTCATACATATCATATCAATACATATTAATATTTATTAAAAAATCAACCATTTAATATATAAATACAGATAAATGTATATTTTCATTTTTAATTATTAAAAAACAATCCACAAAATAGGATATAGCAATATATTTAACTTACTTTAAAGATTATAATGAATGAAGAACTTATGTTGTATCGTAATTTAAGGATTATGTCATTTTATTTATTTATTTAAATTTCAACTCGAATACGTGAAAATATTCTCCACCAATAGATTTAT
>APFE030172773.1:77331-120295 GCA_000404065.3 Pinus taeda
AATCGAAAGTCAATTGCTTTGAAAGTATAATAATAAGTTGTAAAGTTTTATGTTTTTCATATTTAATTAAATAAATAAATATAATAATAAAAATAAGTTCATCATTAATAATAAAGAAGGGTGTTAATTGAATGTAGTTTTAGTGGTTTGAATGAATGTTGTTATATTTTTCATTTAGGTCCAATTTTTACATATAATATGTTGAGTTTATAATGAGCATATCTTTTTTTTTCTAAGTAGTATTGATCTATTATTATAATACAAAAAGTTACAGAAGGACCTGATCTTAGAGAAGTTAAGTATCAATCATCATCTCAGAATACAAATGTTGGTGTTGGACTGCCCCAAGAGAGGAGAAACCCATCCAAGGCTCGTTAAAGACTACCCCTGTTATTGGAGAAACCAGCCATTGAACCATAACAACTAAACCTTGGTTTTTCAAAATGAGCTAGAAAGAGAGGAACCATGCAAAGCCTGAACCAAAAAGACAAGAATAGAGCCAAGGTACAATATGACATTTCCACTTTGCAGTGAAACATCCGAGAAAACAAGACATTTGGCGTGAAGACAGAACACAAACAAACCACAAAACCACGTAACGTAGAAACATATCCACTTGGAAGCCGGAGTCTTGTGCTTGAGACCGCAAGATCACAAAACAGTGCGATAAATCCATCTGGGAGCCAAAGGCCTTAGCGCGAGGCCACGTGTTAGGCTGGAAGATCTGCTAGAGCTGGCTCTTCCTCAATCTGGCAGGCAAACCGATACTAATCATCTTCCTCTTCAGACACACCTCGTCCATGAACGTTTGGTGGCTCCACAAAGCCCTCAGCATCCATCTGTTGCTTACCAATATCCCCACCTTTGTTGTTGCCATGCGGGGCCTGACTGCTTTCACCTTGTTGCATGTTACTCATGCCATGACTTCCTAGCTCCACCCTATTCTGCTTGTTCTCACGACCAGATAGAGTATTTTGCGTTGCAGATTCCTCCTTGAAAGAAATTGTGATGGTAGCAATAATTGTAGGCCTGTTTAGGGAGCTGTTGAAATGAAATTGGGTGCTGTGAGGGCCAGAAAGAGAGACGGGTGGGAGCTCCACAGCATGGATAGCATGGTCCCGCCAACCACTTCTACTTCTGGTATTTGGGTAGCTGGGCAATTCAGTGGTTGAATCAGGGGATTCAGAGGAGGAGCTGGTAGAAACTCGTGAGCGATTGAAGCCTCCATGCAAACCTCCGCGTCTACTACGCATGCGGTGCCTGAGGCGAGGCATTGCTAAATTGATAGCAAAAGTATTGGGCTGAAGGTGACGTTGAGCTGTAATAGTTCTGAGACAAGGTTCGGCCGCTTGCAAAGAACAAACGCCATGGAGAAGGGGAGGAGAAACTATATTGTTTGTAGATGCCATGGTGCGGAAGGAAAAAAGCTCGTCATAACTTTCGGGGACAATAAATGTCGCCTGCAAGGTGTGTTAACTTCAACTGCGGTGGGCTCTCCGGACAGTGTGTTTAGCTAGACGACCTCCCAACCTGCCGGTGAATCGTCTTAACAGTTAAATGCGGTTGATGACACCCGCATCCGGGTATAATGAGCATATCATTGTAATGGCTTGAGGTCTTTTTTTTTAAGAATGCCTATAGAAACAAAACATGTATTTTCTTTATCTTGATTATAATGATATTTCTTCAAGAAAAAAAGTTAAAAGAAAAATGGTAAAAATAAGTAAACATATTTTTTTTTGGTAAATTTAGTTATTTCATATAAATATAAAGCATAATATGTAGATATATATGACTGAATAGATCAAATACTAGTTTGAAACTAGAAGACAAACATGCTAAGAGAGCCTAGCAAATCAAAGAAAGCAATGTTTATGCCTGCTAGACCTAAGACAAGAAACCATGTGGGCCCAGAAAGGGAAACTAGGCCTAATAGTTTAAAAGAAAAAAATGAAAACCATTCAAGAGGTCTGCCTTAAAGGAAACCAAGCCTATAAAACTAAGTAGTCTACAAGACAAAGTAATTGATAAAGGATAGATTTGTTTTTCCAGAAGAAAAACCATAAAAACTAAAAAATTAGAAGAGAGACACATTGCAATATTTCTCCTTTAAGGAGAAGAAAATGACAATTGGAGTGCCTTTGGAAGATTTAGGAGCCTCTAATTGGATTTTACCACCATGGTTTTTGGCCATCCAAGAGACTGGAGTAAGCAAGACACAATTCTCTTTTTTACCAGCTCCATGTGGCCATAGAATTCCTTCTAATCCTTTTACTGAAATGATAGAGCATGGACCAAAAAAAGCTTTTGTGTGCCAATATAGTTGTACTGTGTGGTGGAATTCAATTTCCTTGGTTCAACTCACAATTAGGTCCATGAGGAAGTCAATAGTGACAACGTTGACCTCCTCCTTTTCTAATTAATATTTTAAATATTCAACCCTTTCTTCAACAACATTAACACATTTGTGAAGGTAGAGCATAGTGGATTAAATACAAGCCAAAGCAACAACAACTACTTCCATCTCATCTATGTCTTAATGTAGCCGAGTTTTTCCTTTATGTGCAAACCAAGGTTCCATAGTGTGAAAATAATAACACACTAGTGCAAAATTCCAAGACTAAAATCCAACAAGAAAAAATAGGCAGGAAAACAAGAGAATAGGGAGAAGAGGAGGAAATTTACCCTAGATATCCCCATTAGACCATGTGTTGATGCCATTATAGATGACCATTATCATGTAAACGGGAAAATATTATAGGTCGATCTCCCACATGTGAACCCAATAGTTCTCAATTTAATTCATCATTCACATTGTTTTATTTTTCTTCATTCCACCCCAGCGTGCAATGAATGCACCATAACATCCTGATCTCCACTCTACAAAGAGGTTGTGGTCCTTATGTCTGAATAAACCATATGATGTTTAATGCACTATAATGGGGCATATTCCAATAACCCAACATTACAACCATTGCAAATTGATGGGAAGGGATGTGTTCCATCCTTATCTTCTTCATTGTTACACATCATTTTGTCACAATTAAACAAATGATCAGCAATCTAGATCTCTTGCTATTTGATGAAGTGATCCAAAACATACCCCTACAATGTTTCAATATTGATATGATAATATTGATTCACCCACCTCTCAGTATTATTTCCAATAATTGGTATTAGAGTAGGTCCTTCAAAGGAAGCTTGATCACTTGAAGGGAGATCCATCATCATGAGTAATCAAGAAAGCGTGGGATCCATTAGACCACCAATATTTGATGGGAGAAACTTTGTTTATTGGAAAATAAGAACCACTACCTATATACAATCACTTGGAATGGATGTCTGGGAAATCGTGGAAGGAGGATATACATTTCCAACAACAGTTCGTACAGATATGGTAGGTAAGAAGCAATATGAAACCAATGCCAAAGCTATCATTACCTTATTGGGAAGTTTGTCACAATTAGAGTTTGTCAAAGTCATGCAGCTCAAATCAGCCAAAGAAATATGGGACAAAATCGTTCTGAGCTACGAAGGAGACTCTCAGGTAAAACGTACTAAACTTCAAACTCTTAGAATTCAGTATGAAATTCTTAAGATGCACAGTGGATGAAAGTATAGCTATTTACTTCTTATGTATAGATGAGGTTGTTAATTGTATGAAGAATCTGGGTGAAGATATAAAAGAAGTTACCTTAGTTGAGAAAGTTTTGAGATCCTTGTCTGCTAAATTTGAATCAAAAGTGGCTTCCATAGAAGAAAAAGAGGATCTGCAGACTATCACTATGACACAGCTTCACGGAATCTTAACTGCCTTTGAGATGAGAAAAGGAGGTCCATCAGAGATGGAAGAAGGTGCATTTAAAACTTCAACAAAAGGAAAGGAAGAACATAATGAATCAAGACATATTTCAGAAGAAGAAGATGAGGTAAAATTTTTCAAGAAGCTTCAACGAGGTTCTAGAAGATTTAGAGGTAAGCTACCCTTCAAATGCTTTGCTTATGGCAGAGTAGGCCATTATGATACCAAATGTCCTCATAACGATAAACATGAAAAAGGGAAGGAACGTGCAAAATGGAATAGAAATCAAGTTGTAAATAAAAGAAGTTACTATACTCATGAAGATAGCGATGGTTTATCAAAGAGTGGTAAAGATGAAAATAGTAATGACTATAGACTTCTAATGGCTTATGACGATGATAATTTTTGGGGTGCTTTAGAAGAAGACGACCTTCATGAAGAAATTTATAAACTCAAAATATGTTTAGAAGAAAGGAATATGATTATATATACCTTGACATACCAACTTGCTGAAAAAGAAAAACACAATGAAAAACTAGAATGTGAAATTGTGGGTATAAGAAAGGATCTTGAGAAAACGAAATCTCTCAATCTTAGATTTGCTAAAGGATCAAAAAACTTAGATGAAATTATCAAATTACAGTGTTCTCCTCTGATAAAGACAAGTCTTGGATATATTGAAGAAGCATCTCAATCACAGAAGCCGTCAACTTCCACTAAAAGCTATCTTGATGCAGCAAAGACCAGTGAACAGTATGACAAGCGTCAGCAAAGGAATAAAGTAGATCACCAGGTAAATAAGACTCAATTTATTCTAAGGATGAATAGAAGCGAAAACCAATCTTAGGTAAATCATAGTCAATTTTCTCCAAAGATGAATATCAATAGAAACTACAATCACGAGGTCAATAGATTCGATAGTCGCAGGAACTTCTTTAATGGGCAATCTTTTTCATGTCATAATTTTGGACACAAAGCTGCTCAATGTGTTGCTTACAAAACCATCATGACTAGAGAAGCATGAAATCAAAGGAATGTAACAAGTGTCAAGAAAAGTTCCTATAATAACTTTTCTCTTCTTGAAAATGAAATAGAATGCTCAATCTGTAACAACTTTGGTCATGAAGAATCTGAATGCATGAGCAAATTTCGGCAATCATCTCAAAAGGAGAAAACTCCATTAAATCCAAAGATATGGAGAAGAAAATAATCTCAAACAGAAAGATTTGGTATAGCCTTGTAAGCAGGAGGACAAGAAAATCAGTGGTACATCGACAATGGATTCTCAAAACACATGACAAGTGACAAAGAAAAACATCACTCATATAATGCCTTAGAAAAGGAAAAGAATGTCTCATTTGGAAATGACACTCATGCTGTCACAAAAGGTAAAGGATCTATTTTCTTGAAAGAAAAGGTTAAAGTTGGAAATGTTATGTATGTAGACGGTTAAAACATATCCTGTTGAGTGTCAATCAAATGTGTGATCAAGGAAATGAAGTGGTGTTTTGATCAAACGAATGTGTTGTTTGTGAACTTGATACTGGGGAGACTGTGATCAAAGGTACATAACTCCAAAAAACTTATACATACTCAAGGGAGGACAACAACAGTGTTATCTATGCAAAATTGATGAAAATCGGTTGTGGCATAGAAGATTGGGACATCTAAGCTTTTCTCAAATACGAAAAGCATGCAAATTCAAGGCTATTCATGATCTTCTAGATATCAACATCCCTAAAAATGCAATATGCAAACCATGTCAATTTGGTAGGCAAACCAAAGCTCACTTCATTGAAAAATAAGGGTCAGCTAGTAAGCCTCTTGAACTTGTTCACACTGATTTATGTGGACCATCAAGGAAAAAGTCACCTTGTGGAGAATAATACTTTATTTTATTCATTGATGATTTTTCCATAATGTGTTGGATAGGTTTGCTAAAGCATAAAGATGAAGTATCTGAAAAGTTCCAAGCCTTCAAAGCTTTTGTTGAAAATGAATCAGATTGAAAAATCAAATGCCTTAGATTAGATCGAGGAGGGGAATTTACCTTAGATGAATTGTTTGACTTTTGTGAACAACATGGAATAAAAAGAAAATTCTCCACCGCAATGACCCCTCAGCAAAATGGAGTGGTAGAAAGAATGAACAAAACTGTTCAACAAATGGCTCGGGCTATGCTAGATGAATCTGGAACTCCTGCAACCTTCTGGGGTGAAGCTGCATTCACCATCGTAACTATTCTCAACCAAGCAAATGTTCGGGTTAATAGCACTCAAAGTCCACATGAAATTTGGTATGGTAAGACTCCTACTATAAAATACTTTAAATTTTTTGGAAGCAAATGTTATATCAAAAGGACCGATGAAAAACTTGGTAAGTTTGAGCCCAGAGCAGATGAAGGTATTCTTCTTGGTTACTCTTCCTGAAGTAAAGGATATAAATGTTATAATAAAATACTTGGGAAAATTGTTGAAAGTATTGATGTTTTAGTTGATGAAGCATGCAAAAATCTAAAACAAACAGAAACAGAAGATTATGACAATGAAGAAGATGGGGAGTACTTTCCCTCATCAAATCATGATGATATTGATGAAGAAACAGATGAAGCACCAGAATAAGAGATAATGGTAGAAGAAAAGACTCCATCCAGGTATTTTCAGAAAAATCATCTAGAAACTCAAATTTTAGGGGAAAAAGAGGCAAGTGTACAAACAAGAAGAATCATTACAGAAAACTCAAGCTATCTAGCATTATTATCCTCCACCGAACCTCAAAATGTAAATGAAGCATGCAAGGATGAATGTTTGGTCAAAGCCATGAATGAAGAACTTGAGCAAATTGAAAAGAATAATACTTGGGAATTAGTTCCTAGACCTCATGATAAAAATATCATAGGAACTAAATGGATATTCAAAAACAAGCTGAATGAAAATGGAGAAGTCATTAGAAACAAGGCTAGACTTGTTTGTAAAGGGTATGCTCAACAAAGAAGGCATAGATTTTGAAGAAACTTTTGCACTTGTTGCTAGAATTGAAGCCATAAGGATGTTTCTTGCTCTTTCTAGCTTTCAGAAATTCAAAGTATACCAAATGGATGTAAAATCTGCTTTCCTTAATGAAGATTTAGAAGAAGAAGTTTATATTGAAAAACTAGAAGGATTCATTCTTGGAAATGATGTGAAACTTGTATGCAGACTCAAAAAGGCTCTCTATGGTCTGAAATGGGCTCCAAGGGCCTGGTATTACCATCTTGACAAATATCTACATCAACAAGGTTTTTCAAAAGGTTCAATAGATAGAAATCTATATACAAAGATTGAAACTGATAAATTGCTAATTAATGTTGTTTATGTCAATGATATCATTTTTGGTAGCAATGAAGAATCCATGAGTCAGAATTTTTCTTCAGTAATGCAGCAAGGATTTGAAATGTCCTTGCTTGATGAGCTTACCTATTTTCTTGGTCTACAAGTTCAACAAATGAAAGATGGTATTTTTCTTTCACAAACTAAATATCTCAAACAGATCTTGAAAAGGCACACCATGGAATATTCTAAACATGTATGTACCCCAATGGTAACACGATGCAGTCTCAGCTCAAATGATGAATCAGTAGTAGTACATCAACTAGCTTACAGGTCCATGATTGGCAGTCTTCTTTATCTAACAGGTACCTGACCTCACATCATGCATGCAGTAGGAATAGTTGGAAGATTCCAAGCAAATCCAAAGGAATCACACCTTCAGGCAATAAAAAGAATTTTCAAATATCTTCAAGGAACACAGAACTTTGGTTTATGCTATGCTAGAGATACAGATCTCACTCTTCATTCATATACAGATGCAAATTGGGTAGGAAGTGTTGATGACAGAAAAAGCACTAGTTTTGGTGCATTCTATATGGGTTCCACGTTAGTGTCTTCGTTCAGCAAGAAACAAAGTTCAATTGCGCTATCCACAGCTAAAGCAGAATATGTGGCTGCTGCATCTTGCCACACACAACTTCTTTGGATGACGCAAACTTTGCAAGACATTCAGATCACATGCACTCCACCCATCTCCATTCTATATGATAACACAAGTGCCATCAATATTTCAAAGAATCTAGTCATGCACTCCAAGACCAAGCACATACCCATCAAATACCATTTTCTACATGAACAAGTGCTTGAACAAAAGGTCAAATTGGAGTATGTTCCCTCCAAAGAATAGGTTGCAAATATATTCACTAAACCACTACGTAGAGAGACATTTGAATATCTCAGACAAAAGCTGGGAGTAGTTGCTACATCGTCCTACTATTAAATCCAACTTTTTTCAGAAAAAGGCTATTATACGCAGGTTTCATGAAGTATAGTCGTGTAAACATGTGGGTTTCTATGGGCAAAGGAGCGTATATGTGTTTCAGACAAGAAAACAGTGGGGCGGGATTTGATATGGGTGCTTTGACTGATATTGATGATTAATGTCTATATGCTATGTTCATTATTTTTATCTGACTGACAAAGATGCCTTAATCTTTGACCTATTAACAATGAACAGGTAGCACAGGTTTAGGGGGAGCATTAGCCTTCATGTACATTCAACATTGTTGGCATTATGGTGGCTAAGTCCAACTATGAATTCAGATATGTATACCATTTGTTACTCAAGTCATATAAAAGTCTAGGAAGTGATATGAGTCCTCTTGGACAAATGATGTAATTCGTATCCCTACTTTACATGGGATGGATGATGTAATATTTCTTGTTTTTGTCATGTATAAACAATTGGTATATCCCCACTTGGTTGGGTGGATGAGTCAAATTTGGTATGTCCCCGCTCGGTTGGGAGATGGATGTATGTATGAATCATTGGTGATAGGAAGGTCACCCTCACATAGTTGAGTTATAGAGGTATGTTATTCTTTTAAAACATATTTTTTTGCAGACTATGCTTGTACTAGGAAGAGCATGGAAAGTTTCAATACATCTCAGCATGTACAAAAGGGAAGCTCAATCAAAGATTTCAGTGTGTACTCAAGGGGAGAATAACTAACATAATGTATGTCAAAGGGAGAAATTATTTTAGTCCACCCATTGCCCTTGATGTCAAAGGAGGAGAGTGGCTTGGTGTTGTTGTTGCCATCAAGTCCAAAGGGGGAGATTGTTGGCATTATGATATAGGTGTTGTCCTTGATGGAAACTCACTCAGATGAAAGATCACAGTGCAGCATGTCAACAACAAATAATTACATATCAGACTACAGAGAATGAAGAAAGAGATGTATACGCAAGTTCACCTTGACCAAGCTGCGTATACATGTAGGTTCACTGAAAACAAGTAGCGTATACGTACACACACACTTTCACAGAAGGAAAAGCGCGTATATGTTGGAAAACTAAGTTTTTGGTCTGAGGTATTTGGTCCAAGGTATTTTGATCCATGGTATTGGTCTAAGGTATTTGGCCCGAGGTATTGACCCTAGGTATTTGGTCCAAGGTATTGGTCCTAAGTGGTTTTGATCCATGGATTAAGAAAGGCCTAAAACCATATAAGGAGGAGAAGATAATTATGCCAAAGTGTGCAAGTATCGAATATCTGATCAAGTGTGAGATCTAGTACGCAGGTTATTGGCTTATGGTGCTTTGCTTGATCTGAACCAAGGATGAACCTTAGCGATTGATGAGGGATAAGATCTAATGATGGATCAGGATCTTAAGACTTGAAATGGATTATCATTATGTGGTTTGATCTTGTATAGTCTAGATCTGAATACTGATGCATGCGTTATTCTATAAATGTTATGATTTGGGTATAATTGAAGTCTGGAATATCTACAAAATTATGAATTAATATTTATAGATGTGTACACTGGTTCGCTTTGATAAAAGTGTGTATACACGCAGATTCGACACATGGAAGTAGCGTAACCTTGTGAAGTATGTTTCAATTGTTTCTGTTTGTTGTAGCAGAGTTCTGGGTTTTGGTGATCGTATTCTAGTGACAGTGTTCTGAATGATCAGATTCAGGTTATGGTGATTGAGTTTCAGTGATTGGTTGATGTAGATGTACTTAATGATTATTTTGTAGTTATGATGTTGTTGATGGGTCCAGTATGAAAATTGAATGAAACGTGGCCTTCAAATCGTGGTGTTGTGATCCAGGAGTATCCAGTATAAAAATTCATGAAATGTGGTCCTTGGTAGAAGAGTGGAGTTTTCCGTAGGCTAGCACCTACGTACTAGTAAACATATTGGCTAGTACAAGATCTAGGGGGTTGTAGCTCCCTTCCAGTAGTAGCTGGAGAACTAGAGAAGGTTGTAGCCTTCTGCAGGTGGGTGCTGGCGTACTGGTATGAGTTTGCACCAGTACAAGATTCTAAACAGATTTTCTTATTATTAAAAGAAGATAGAGACGATAGAAATAGGTGGTTTTTACCCACATTGAATTTCCACCTTGTATCTTGGTGTTCATGTGTGTTACTTATATGTGATGCTTTATTTTTCTTTTACTACACTGTCTAATACATCTATGATATATTGGTTAAAGTTCAATACAAGATAAGTTGTCAAAATCAAAAGTTCTCTATATATACGCTAGTTGCTTTAAGTATAGTCGTGTGTACACGCTAGTTCACTTAGCTGAAGTAGCGTATATAAATTTGTTTGGGAAATTAAATTATTGATCTGATAATACTGATTCACCCCCCTCTCAGTATAATTTCCAACAACTCTAGAAGATTAAGAGTGTGGATTATGTAATATTATTGATTAAATTTAAGTTATGCTTAGAAATCAAGCTCCCTTTTTGTAATTATTAATTATTTATACTTGTAATGTTTTTACTTTGACATTTTATGAGAAGAATAAGTGTTCAATTATTCTTTTTATGTGTTCAATATTTATATTATATGATTTTCGCTTTAATTTTTATGTGAACAATTTTTTTTGAAAAAAAATGCGATTATTATTATTTTTTGACATGAAATTCATAAAAAATGCTATTATTTAACCATTTTTTGTTAAATTTTTCCTATAAAAATTATTCATTTGACATGCCATTTTTATAAAAAAAAAAGTCTCAAAATGTTTAATTTTTTTGTTATATTTATATTCAAAATGTGTATTTTTATGTCAACTATTAAAACATATTGGTTTTTTAGAGACAATTATTTGATGTGCATTGAAATATTAATTAACGATATATAAATATATAGAAGATTGAAACTTTAAAATAACATTTTTTAACTATTGAAAAAATAAAGATCTCACTACAAAAAAAAAATGAAAAGAAAAACAAAAAAATATGAAGAAGAAGACTACTTAGACCATGTCCTTGAGATTTGATAAAGCGAAGGTGCATTAGCAATATAGTTTGGTGAATACGGTGTAATTGGGAAAAGTTAGGAGTATGACAGAACGAAAGGACCACAGAGAGAGAAAGAAAGTGCACAAAAAGTAAGTTGAAGCACCAGACGCAAGTGGTTTTTTCTTGTTGTGAGTGAATTCAACGGAAAGACCCAAAAAATTTAGGTATTGAGGGGTTTTCGCAGTGCATTATATTAGACATCATTTTGGGATTCAACCACATTAAATAAGTCATTCATCTATGACCATTTCCATGGGAGGTAGTCGTAACTAACTAATTTCTCAAGATTTTTGAATAGTTCACTTAGTATTAAGGGGTTTTCGCAGTGCATTATATTAAATATAATTTTGGGATTCAACCGCATTAAGTAAGTCATTCATCTATGACCATTTCCATGAGAGGTAGTTGTAACTGACTAATTTCTCATGATTTTTGAATAGTTCACTTAACTAAGTGAACTATTCAAAAATCATGAGAAATTAGTTAGTAACGACTACCTCTCATGCTACAAAAATCATGAGAAATTAGTTAGTTACGACTACCTCTCATGCTACAAAAATCATGAAAATTAGTTAGTTACGACTACCTCTCATGCTAAGTGAACTATTCAAAAATCATGAGAAATTAGTCAGTTATGACTACCTCTCATGGAAATGGTCATAGATGAATGACTTCCTTAACGCGGTTGAATCCCAAAATGATATCTAATACTTCAAAAATTGTTAAGTTTAGAAAACAATTATTCACATTTAATACATTAGAAAATTTAAAGTCAAAAAATAAGTCTTCTAAAAAAGGGCTTGACACTGCATCAACACTTTTTAAAATCAACATGAAGATCACTAACGTTTTAAAAATAACGTATATAAGAAAATTTAAAGTGTCAAAAACTATGTTATACAAAAAATATGAAGAATATGACTACTTAAAAAATTGTTAAATTTAGAAAATAATTATTCACATTTAATACATTAGAAAATTTAAAGTCAAAAAACAAGTCTTCTAAAAAAATGGCTTGACACTGCATCAAAACTTTTAAAATCAGCATGAATATCACTAACGCTTTAAAAATAATGTACATAAAAAAATTTAAAGTGTCAAAAACTATGTTATATATATATATATATATATATATATATATATATATATATACTATATATATAATATATATAATATATATATATATATATATATATATATATATATATTCTTTGAATCAACACTTTTCAAAATCGATTGATTTTTTTGCTACCTCAAAAAAAGGGGTAATCGTATCAGTTCTCATTTCAAAGTTTACATTGTTCTTTGTGAGAATGAAATATCTATAAAACAAGTTAACTTTTTTAATTGAACAACAATGAAAACAAAAATAATGTACATTTTTCTTGATTGTTGCATCATCCATGTGAAATCGAGGAACTTATATTAGTCGCGTTAGTTGCAAATTTGTCTCTCAACCACTATTCACTTGAGCAGCGTTCTACCAAAAAACGTCAAATAAGAGTGTGTAAAAAAATATAAATTTACCATTGGCAAGTGCAAAACCTTTCAAAATAAATTTTCATTAACCACTTGTGCTATGCCAAGAGGAAAAGTGTCCTCACATTCTCTGGCATCAACAATATTCTCTCTAGAGATACATTGGAAAATTCTAGTTCCAACATTTCCAATAGACCAATGCAAATTGTCAACCATCCTAGAAATCATATTATTATCAACAAAAAAATCATACACAAAAAGTTGTTCAATCGAATCAGATTGCCTATCTTCCATCATAGCATGTCTTCCACCATTTCCATGACACCCAGGGTTCTCATTTCTATCAAGCCTCCTTATGTAATATATGGAATAGCAACAAAATTTGAAGATAGCCAAAAAAATGCGAAGAAACATCCCAATGAAATGTTCTTCTAGAAAAAGGTGAAAGGTTCTCGACATAATATTAGTAAGGCCATAGGTTTCGCCATTTCCCAAAGTTTGATAAGATGGTCATTGACCTTGGTGTTCAGGAATGAATAGAGGTTGCACTAGTTCTGAATCTATCTGTCGAGTAGTAATAATTTTCACACTATTCTAAAAAAAACAATAGGGAAAAACATAAAACAACAAAAACTTCACCTCAACAAGAAAAAAAATGGAAAAGAAAAAAGCTTGAATTGCCTAAGTTGTTGCAACAAAGACATTACATATAGATTTAGGAGGGGTAACTATATTAACTATATAATCGCTACAAGGAAAGCCCCGACCCTGTTCGCCAACACAGTCTCCCAAATTTTCAACCACCTAAGGAAGCATGTCAGTATCAACAATGAAACCACATCTTGCAAATCGTTCATTCATATCATTCTCAACATCTCCTAAAATTGCATTTCTTTCATTTTTTTCACACAAAAGAATATTGGCATTCATAAGAACACTCTCTTTCCAAACACAATGTTCCCAACGAAGACCAAAGTTAGTAAATTTTTCAAAAATATAAGTTATTTCACATCATAAACATGCGGGAAAATGACCATCGAAAAAAAATCTTCATTGCACTAAACCATTCTTGTTTTCATACTTACGATTTACAACTCCTCCTTCTAGTTGATTTTCTAAAGCTCTTTTCTTTGTTGGTACACAACTTTTCTCTATGCTCTAATTACATCCTTATTATTTTCATACCATTGTCGTTGGTATTCATTTGATCGTTGTCGTGTACTAACAGAGCGAGGCCTTTTTGCACCACTCTTGCTTCTTCAAAAGTCAGTTCAAATTTTGTTTTCCAATTCCCTTGGAGGCTAATACCTACTCTTCAATATTAAAAAACTATAAGTCCTAACATTACAAAACTGTAAATATGAACTAAACTTCAATAATAAATAAATTTAAATAGTAACAAATAAGCCTTCAAATTTGAAGCATATACAAAGACAACAAATATTTCAAAAATTATGTTTGCCAGCACAAAATTTGAGCGCATTGAACAATGATGCCCTTACAGATAACTAAAGAGTTCACACAAAAAACTTGTATATGAATATGTACAGAACCAAAGACTTTCAAGGCTTTCAGCCCATACAATGGGAAGCTTTGCCAGTTATGGATTCCTGGCAACAAAAACTTTCTTTTGAATAAGTAGGAAAACCTTTCCATTTCTACAAATCATAAAAGACAAAGAAATACAAACACAATTCCAAATTTTTGAAAAAAAAAAAAAAGCTAATCTCCAACAAACATATCCAAATTTAGCATAGTTATGTCCTCAATATAACTTCAAAATCTAAATTACGATGATCTTAAAAAAATGTTTAAAAACTTTAAACATACATAGGGTCTTCAGCAATATCAAAAAACAAACATGTTGAAGCCTCAAAGGCTAATTCAATATATCCACGGGTAGTGTAGGTATGTCAACAATAGAATCTGTATTTGGAATACACGAAAAAACATTTCCATTTTCAAATCAAATCACCAAAATATTCAAACGTTTCTAGATAGAACTGTGAGTCTTTGACCACGGACAGTCCATCAACAATTGTTCTTTTGCACAATCGAGTCACCAAATCGTACACATTTAACTGTAATTTCGAGCAACCTAACATAACGAATTTTCTTCAGTTGTGCACAAAGGAAGGCAACCTTAACATTTACTATTTATATCCACATAGATAGATTTAAGCAATGACCATCTGTACCCCCAACCATCTTCAAAATATTCCAAACTTTTCTCTTTCAGGACTCTACCAAATTCAAAGTTCTCTATCTCTTCAAGTGACCAAACAGAGGCTGAACCATTATTAACAAGACAAACAAGTTGATTCCTGTATAACCCTAATGTCATACATTGTATGCCAACAATAGGAACAAACGAATAACACCAATTGTTTCTATTCAAATCCAACTAGTAGATAATATAATCATAAGTAGGGTAATCTTCATAATCTTTGTCTAGATATATGCAATAAATTTTTTCTTTAAAGAAGATAGCCTCCTTTGGTGTCGTTACACCGCCATATGGAAGCTTTTTCCTCTTCCAAACCTTGTCAACACTAGTACAAATGAAAAATGTGAATCCATATTTTTAGAAACATGTTTCAAGAACACCCATTCATATTTTCATTGACTGCATTTTTCCAACAAAGAGAAGAGTCCTCACTCCCCAAGAGTAATAACTCTAAGATTTCTAAATGTCTTCATAAAAAGGTTGACAATGAAATAATTTTTTGTATGCAAATAAATTATGGGCTTGCAGAGCAAAATCATTGATCCCACTGTACATTCAATTGTGTTTCAAGAATGAAGAGGAGGAAAAACAATGGTAGATAAGTGACCTCTATTATTAAGGTACAATGCTATGAAGCAATCAAGGGAAAAATAAACCAGAAAACAAATAAATTCTAACTCTTTGTCACTGATTGATCGCAACTCATGAGGAAAAGCGGGTTTTCTAAAAGAAGACACCATTGTCTACAAACCAACTTAAATTTCATCACGACGGATAAAGGAAGCTAATGAAACACAAGCTCAATGATGTTAAATGGGAGAAATTTCCAAATAGCAGGATCCCTACCAAAACCAACAAATCCTGTTGGGAACAAAGGAAAACCTAACTTTTCAACTGCAAAGAAAAACAAAAAATGTATCAATCACAATGGCCAAAACAATAATACATTATTTAATATCAAAATCCATTAGGAAAACAATCCATTTTAATATTGAATATTGGTCATTAGTTGATTTCTATAGATTTCAATATTGCAATAAATAAATTAAATAGTATAACTTAAAACTTCATAATTGAAAAAATATATTTTAAAAAAAAAAATGAAAAATTTATTTTATAACCTTAAATTTTAAAATATAAACTTTTAAACAACAATAACCACTTAAATTTAAAATTCCCTAAAATTGAAAATTAATAAAATTTTAAATTCTTATCGCACTAAACTATTCATATATTCCATAAACATTATACAATGCGAAAAAATTATATTTAAAAAATTATAAAAAAATAAAAACACTAATGAAACATCCATTGTGAAATTTAAAATTTGTGTAATAAAATAAATAAATCAAATACACGAATAAAAAAAATTACAACATTAGACACCACTAATTATTTTTTTTGCCTACAATGATCTATCAAGACCTCCTCTTTTCGAATATATTTTGATTTTCAAGATAAAAAAGAACACTTGACATGTTTTATCCTAATTTATAACTATGTTATATTGTTACTTATCTCAATCTATATACATATATATACACTTCAATTTACAATTTTCCAAAATAAAAAATTAATTTAATAAATAATCTAAAAAAACATTTATAATATAAAAAAACAATTTATAATATTCAAATTAATCGCTAAAGGCATTCAAAGACAATAATTTGTTGCAATTATCGCATTCAGATTAAAAGTTACACCATTTTGTTAAACACGTTGATAACCTTTTGTATTGATTAAGATTCCTAGGGCAATAATGGATAGAAGATTTAGACTGTGGTCTTTCGAGTATGGAATCGAAATCCTCGCTTCGCCATCCATTTAAAAGGAAAGATAATTAAATTTATTGAAAAGTTTTCAAAAAATATACTAATTATACATCAAATTTGTTGAATGGTTTTTCTCAAATGAAAATAATTGTAATTTTATCCATTTAGATAATATACTCATTATTTAGATAAACATCTTCAAAATAATAAATATGTATATATATAGATTGCCCACGCATATATTCAATTTATTGTAATTATCTTTGATTTTGTAATATATACATGGTAATTATTTTTGAAATTTCTTTAACATATAATAATAAAAAAAATCATGTTATTTTTCATATACTATATTATTTTTGTTTATTGAATTTTGAAAAATAATATACGTGTTCTGTGTTTTATAGAATTTGTAAATTTGTTAATTTCATCAAGATTGTTATATTCATTATTTATTTATATTATTACTATTATAATTATTTAATTTTGAGGTTACAGTTACTTTAGACACCATATTAATATATGAGACTCTTTATTTATGAGACAAGGGATTCACCTCGTTACAGTGACTACATTGGTGTATGGGATCTCCTTGTTTGTGGGACAAGGGACTTACCTCCCTATAGACCACATTGGTGTATGAGACCCCCTTGTTTTTGGGACAAGAGACTCACTTTCGCATAGTGATTAGACTACTAAGTCTACGAAAGCATACATACTCTAGCCCTCTCATTTTAAATATGTGACTTTTTAAGAAGAAACACATACTCTTAACCATTATATTGTATCTAGAACTTTTTTAATTTTATCATTGTTCTTATATTAATAGTTTATTTTTATATATTAAATATTTTTAATTAAAAAAAAAATATTTTATAAAAAAAATTATATATATAGAAAAGAATATATTTTTTTTTTAATCAATATTAACCTTGTAACAACTAACCCTATAACTTTAGAGTCTTTGCCACGAACATTCTACAATATTCCTTGGGCAGTCTCTATTGCGGATAAACTGATGGTTTGTGTTACATGGTATTGTATTTTTAAAAATATATTTAGAAATTTTGCTTCTCATTTAGAATATTTATCAAAAATCCAGGACCGGACGAAAGGAATGTTGAAGATTATGCAGAATTTAAAGTAAATTGCCGTCATAATTTTTTCCTCATTTAGAAACTCTACATATTTTCGGTTGACACTATTATCGCACCCACAGAGGGAATTTGACGGGCATTTTGCTCGTCATAAGGCTTGTTGCACGTATTTGATGGCTGGAATTTGTTATTGCCCGTTTTGAGTGACGTGCCTGGAAGAGTGAAAGACGGATTTTTGAAGTTTGGAACTTTTTCCAAAACTTTTTACGCACCAAACGTTCTCACGCGGCAAGTTTTTTCATATAGCAAGGTATTTTTTAGGCAAGTTTTTTTAATTGAAAATATGCTAAATTCTAATCAGCCTTGGTATAGTTACAACTTACAAGTTACGCCCCTTTGTTTTTCATACAGCAGGGTATTTTTTGGGCAAGTTTTTTTAATTGAAAATATCCTAAATTCTAACGGTAACCTTTACAATTGAGTTTTTTCAAATTCTGGTTTTTTTCTTACGATAAATATATGAAAATTTTCAACATAATTATTTATTGAATGGTAATTTTTTAATCAAAACTTTATTAGTGAAGGGTTAATTTATTAAGTTTTTTCAAATTCTGGTTTTTTTTCTTACAATAAATATATGAAAATTTTCAACATAATTATTTATTGAATGGTAATTTTTTAATCAAAACTTTATTAGTGAAGGGTTAATTTATTATGAGAACATCTCTTTTGAAGGGCAAAATTTTTAATATAACGTTGCTTGACGGGAAGCATAACGACCCAAAACGTCAAAAAAAAATTGTATGACGGGTAAAGAGAAATCCAAATTCCTACCCTGATCGCACCAGTTGTTTCTCGGACTTGTACCTTGTAAAATCATCCGTCTAGGAAGATCAATTTCTGTGCGAACACTTTATTCATAATCATAAACAGACTTTATTAATAATAGCCATGGTGGCCATTGCATGGGGTAGGGAAATATTAGCAAAGGTTTTTGTATAACCTATGATCGGATGTAAGTCATGCTTTTGCAATTATATAACACGCATCCGTTGATTGAATCTTATGATATTTTTGAAGTTATTTTTTTTAATAATTGGAGCAAGGTGTAAACTATGGTTGTGCTGTTATATTTCGTCCACCATATCAAGCTTATCTGATGATGTCCACGGGTCCAACGAACTTTCTCGGCCCAGTAGTTGGACAGTCGACAATGATCTTGATAAATAGACTTTATTAATAATAGCCATGCTAGCCATTGCATAGGGTAAGGAAATATTAATAAAGGTTTTTGTGTAATCTATGGTCAGATGTAAATCATGGTTTTGCAACTATATAAAAAAACATGAGGTGATCGAATGTTTTTTGAAGTCATTTCTTTTTAATAATTTGAACAAGCTGTAAACTATGGTTGTACTGTTATATTTGGTCCACTGTATCAAGCTTATGTGATGACATCTACATGCTCGACGAAATTTCTCGGTCTAGGCAAGCTTATGCGATGACGTCTACATGCTCGACGAAATTTCTCGGTCTAGGCGAGTTGACAGTCGGTGATAATCTGACCATCAATCCACTAGGGTTCATATCCGCCAGTCCAGTTTCATTGACATGGGATAAGGGTAACTAACCGCTTTTCCTGGCTGAACCCTCGCTCATTCTTTCATCTTTATGTCTATGGACGAGCTCTGCACTGGTGCGAAGTGATCATGCTGAGGTAACTATTCCTCTAGCACAGAACACTGGCTCAGCTCTTCTTCTGCATGGGAACGGCTTCGGGTAAGCTCCAAGGAGTCGATAGGTAAAAGAGGTAAGGGTTTCTCTTGCGTTTTCCTTCAGTTTATCTCGGAACATTTGCTACAAACCCTAACTTACTTAAGGTTATCACCCTATTGTGGTTACAGGCTTCTTGCAGATTTACCGCGGAGCGTTTCCTTACCACAGCTGTCATGGCGCTCAGCTCAGTTGAACAGATAGTTGAGGGTTCCTCTCACGGTTACTATTCGTAAAGCTAATGGGTTCCTCTCGCGGTTACTATTGCTTCAGTTGTGCACTGGTGCAACGTGATCATGCTTACGGTTACTATTACTTCAGTTGTGCACCGGTGCAACGTGATCATGCTCAAATAACGATTCCTATTCCTCAACTATTCCTTTGGCTTAGTGTTAAAAAGCGATGTCTGAATTAATAAGAAATAGTTACTGGTCAGCGCTATGATAGAAACCAGAGAGTTTGGCACTGCAGAAGGCTCTACATTGTCTATGTACATCACACATTAAATAGCACACACGGTTTTAGGGAAGTTAGAACCATACACTAAAAAATATAAATTAATTCCTATCCCAAAGTACCGTGAATAATTCACTATTCTAGGATATTCTCCATTATTTCTAATACTCCCCCTTAATGGAGAAAGGGTTCATAAATATTCCCAACATCTCCCTAAACATTTCAAACTTAATTTTGCCAAGAGGCTTAGTGAAAATGTGCAAAATTATCACAAGTATTACAATATACAAGATGGATTTCTTTTGATTGCACTTTTTCCCTGACAAAGTGCAATTGTGTATCAATGTCTTTAGTGTTCCTGTGAAACACCGTATTATTAGCATGTTTGATTGAACTCTGATTGTCACATCTGATTGTTGTTGCATCTTTCTGTTCTTCCCCAACATCTTAGAGAAGTCTCCGCAACCAAACTGCCTCACATGTTGTTGCACACATAGCTTGATACTCTACTTCCACTAAAGACAAGGAAACTATGTTATGTTTCTCACTGCTCCATGTAATCGCCCCAGATCCAATGTTGAATGCATAACCTGTTATGGATCTGCGGTCATCTACATTTCCAGCTCAGTCGGAATCTGTAAATCCTGTCAATCTAACATAGAGGAATCATTATAAATAATACCATAGTCTACAATACCTTATAGATCCTTCAAAACACATTTCGTTGCATTCCAATGACTCTCAAGTGGCTTGGACATGTGTTGACTTAACACACTGACTGCATAAGCCAAATCTGGTCTAGTAGTGGTTAGGTAGATTAGGCTCCCAACTAGTTGTCTATAAAGTGTCACATCTGCCTCTATAGAGCCATCCTCACTTTGAAGTTTAATGTTCTACTGTAATGGTACTGCTGCAACCTTACACTAATCCATCCTGGATATTTCCAGTAGACCTTTGACATGCTTACCTTGGGACAGAAAAGTTTGTCCTGAATCTCTCCAGATCTCAAAACCCAAATAATATCTTTCATTTCAAACACCTGTGACATTTGTTGCTTGATTTCTTTGATTAGAGCAATAGCATCACCTGTAATAATTAAATCATCTACATACAAAGAAATCAACACTATGCACCCGTGTCCATCTTTCATGGTATACAAATTAAGGTCGTTTTTACTTTTGTTGTAGCCAAGTTGCAAAAAAAATGAATCAATCTTTTCATACCAGGACCTAGGTGCTTGCTTTAGTCCATAAAGAGTTTTCTTTAATCTACAGAGTAAATGTTCTTTTCCTTTTTTGACAAACTCCTCAGGTTTCTCTAAATAAACCTCCTCTTTCAATTCTCCATTTAAAAATGCAGACTTTACATCTAGTTGGTGAATCATCCAATGTTCCTTAGTAGCTAAAGCAATTAACATTCTGATGGTATTTAGTTTAGCTACAGGGGCAAAGGTTTCTTTATAGTCAATGCCTTATTCTTTTAAATACCCCTTTGCTACCAATCTAGTTTTTAATTTATCTATAGTTCCATTTGCATTAATCTTTGGTTTATACAACCATTTACAACCTATGGTTTGTCTCCCTTTAGGAAGTTGAACCAGCTCCCAAGTGTTGTTCTTGATTATAGATTCATATTCATGTTCCATAGTTGTTTTCCATTCACTACATTCATTTGCTTCCTTATAACTAGAAGCTTCAACAACATTCATCATACTAGTTATAAAAGCATTTTCCATGTATCTAGAAAGCAATTGAGTCTACCTACCTGATCTTCTAAGTGTTGGTGTAGCTTCTGACCTATTCTAAGTTTCCATTGCTGGACTCGGCTTGACTGTTGCATTGAATTCTCTCCTTCTACCTTTGTGTGTTGATCTTGGTTGTTTCTTGTTTCTTCACTTTCTTCCACCAAGAATGAAATATCCCATTCCTCATTGTGCTTATCAGATTCTTTATGATCCTGCTCATGGAATATGACATCTCCACTAACAAATATATTGTGAGTAGAGGGATTAAATAATCTATAAGCTTTATATTGTGAACAATACCCTATAAAGGTACATCTGATGGCTATTGAATCTAGTTTTCTTCTGTCTTCCTTTGGAATATGGGAAAATTTTTTAGATCCAAACACTCTTAAATGTTTTACTACAGGTTTAAATCCATATAATGCTTCATAAGGAGTTTTAAACTCAAGACTCTTTCTATTACTCCATTCTGCTGAGGAGTACGGGGTACTGTGAATTGTTGTAATATCCCATGGTCTTTACAATACTTGATAATTTCAACCTTCCTGTATTCTCCCCCTTGATCGGAGCAGATAATTTTTATATGCTTTCCTATTTGCTTTTCAATCATGTTTCTGAACTGCTTAAAGTATTCAAATGTGTGACTTTTCTTACTCAAAAAATATACTCAAGAAATCTTTGTGCAGTCATCAATAAACAGTAAAAAATACAGTGCACCTCCTAATGACTTTGTTTACATGGGTCCAAAAAGATCTCAGTGCACTAATTCAAGTACGTCTCTCGGATTCTTTTCTACTCGAACAAGAAATTCTTCTTTATGCATATTTCCTAATGTACAAGCATCACAATCATTATGCACTTGTTTTAACATAGGAAGATCTCTTACCATTTCATTTTTCTGAAGTAACAACAAATCATTGTAGTTGATATGACCAAATCTTTGATGCCACAGCTCTTCTGTAGTCAAACTTGATGTTGTCAAGCTCGAACTAGTGCTAGTCTTACATCCAATTTGTACAGACCTGCTGTTCGAATTCCTGTAGCAATAGTCTTCATGCCATCTAACAAATCTTTAATATAATAGTTAGACTTTAAAAATTCATTTTAAGATCTTGATATGTAGTCATGGATATAGAAATCAAGTTCTTTGTTACACCAGGCACATACATGACATTATGAATTTGTCTTACAGTACTATTAGGTAAAATGACATAAATTTTTCCACACCCTTTGATCTGATGACTTCTATCATCACCTAGGTGGATTTGTGCTTCTTCGTTAATTTCTTTAAAATCTTCGAACCATTGCTTGTTCTGCATCATATTTGTGGATGCTCCTTAATATACATACCAGATGTTTACATCAACATTCTCATCAAAGTCTCCCATGAACAATCTAAAGTTCTACTCATGATTATCATTTGTGAGATGACCTGCTTGTTCTTTCTGCTTCTACTATTGTTCATGATATTTCTTCTTCCTGCACTCCTTAGCTATATGACCAAGTTTTCCGCAACAAAAACATTTAATTTTAGAGTTGCTTCTATTTGGATGCATACCTTGAGTTTGATTTGGTATTTTCTATCAGTTTCCTCCGTTTTGTTGTTGTGGATTTCCTTTTCCTTTGAAGAAGTTCTTTTTCCCCATCAATGCAAGATCTATACTCTGGGGCTTCAGATTCAATCTTGTTTCTTCTTATTGCATTAATATTCCTATCAGTTCTTCAAAATTTGGGATTGTAACAATGTAAACTTTGAAACGGGAACTCTGGCCAAAAAACCCCGAAAAAACATCAAAAACAGTGCTAGAAACGAAAAGTGTGTATACTAGAATGATGATTTTATTTTTTAGGGGTCAATTTTGAACATGTTTTAAAAATGGCAGTGACTACGAAATTTACTATGAAATTTTCGTTTGAAATATAGCTTCAAAACAAAAAAGTAATGATACTAGAACGATGATTTTTTTTTTAGGGTCAATTTTCAAACTTTTTAAAAAATGCTAGTAAAACCAAATTTTTATGTTCCAAACAAAGTTGTTTATGAGGAAAAAAAACACATTAATGTTTTTGGTAGAATATCATTTTTCTTTCCTAAGTATAAATTCAACATGTTCTCAACAATAACATGCTACAAAAGAAATTGAAATTTTTTCAACTATAAAATTAAAAAACCATGACATGATGATTTGGAATGAACTTCAAAAATAGAAAACCTAATGACGGTGCCCATTTTGTAGTAGTCGAATACTTCTTGCCCCATATTAGTGTTTTCCCATCAATTTTTTTTATACGAAATTGATGTTGGAAGCTAATGTCATTAAGTTGTTCAATGCATTTCCCCTCACCATATGATCCCAAAATAAACCTTCGCATGTCAACAATTTCTTCCAACACATCAAAAGTAGGCTCTGGCATGTATGATTTCTTAATACATTCAATTAGTGATGGCAAGCTCCCAACTTCCTTCCTCTTCAACGTAACTGAAAAACGACTGAACATCTGATCAATATGGTCATGAGTGTGCCCAACAAGAAGGAAACCAACCTTTACCTTTTGAAAATTTCTCAATTCAACAAGCATATTTAGATATCCAAAAACAACGTGATTTTTGTTTTCACGGCAAGTGTTGTGACCCAATTGTAGATACAAAACTTCAGGAAGATTTCCAGATCAATGAGAAATCACATCATGAATTATGGTTATGGTCATATTTGCATCATTATGAATATTTGGAGATGTGAAGTACACCCTTGGCAACATTTTCCCATTGAAGACCATATAGTCGACCAAGTGAAACTGAATAAAATTTTCTTCCTATAAATGTTTGGGTGTGCGAACAAAATGTGGTAAAAGTGTTTTCTTCTGCTCCATACCATCAATTATCAAACCCACACCTTCCGTACCATGGTAAAGGTGGTCGCACTGAACTTAAGATGCCTCTTCCTCCAATTTAAAGTTGAATTTGCCTCGCGATTAGATTCTTCCCACAATTAGAGTGTTTACCTCACGATTAGATTCATGCATTGCTACAAATTTTCATCGAACGAGACAATTTGGTGGCTTGATATTGTCTGATGAGCTAACGTCAACATAAATATGTCGGGAGGTAGCCACATGGCTCAGCTGCCCTGAAAATGAGTGAGAAGGAAAGTCACCTTATTGTGGGCTCTAGCAGCCCACTTATGGATATATATTTTGATCTGCCAACGAGTACAAACACTCTTAGCGACAAACAACTATTAATTACTAGTTCACTTATGAATATAGATTTTGATCTATATGCACAGTTCGATATAAAGGTATTAGTCTCTGAGGAGGAAGAGGAACTCCTGTTCTGGGATTTATCCACTTAATATCGTATTGGATGCCCAATAAGCATTGTTTGGGGTGATTCGTAGCAAATGGGGCGATTCTAAGAATCGCCCCATCTGCGCATGACGTAGTAGACTTTTCTCTGAAAGGGAACTGTGCTATTCTCAGAATTCCCCATTATGTATTAAATGTACCCATTATGTATTAAATGAACATACAATTGCTTTCAGTAATTGTTGGATTATGATGAGATAAACATAAATATTTTAATTCACGCGAAATGATTCAAAATTTGAACATTTCAATCCAAAAATTTCATGTTTAATGACTTGTTATTTGCACAATTACTTCACTCCAAAAGATCTCACTATCTCTAAAAACATTTTGCTGTGATTCATGTGTGCAGAAGTAGCTTTAGGCTGTAGGTGGAGCTTAAAAATCAAGAAAATTGACGACATTTTGAAAACTAATTGGGGGTTTTTGAATGTGTGACAGGCGGTGTAACATCCATGGCTGATTTCCTCGAGAAGTTTTCTCCACAAGTCTACTAACAAAAGCAACATCACTTGCGTGAAACAGACTACTGCAAATCATAGTTACCAAGTTCGAATTTGAATTCGAATTCGAAATCGATTCGATACGATAAAAATTTGAATGAAAATTTTCTAATTCGGAAAAAAAAATTCAATAGTATACATCATAAAAATTTGAATATATATACTTTATTTTTTATAACAATAAGATATTTCCACTATTTTTTTCTAGTTCATCTTAGATTTTAAATAATTTTGAATAATTCTAGATTATCTAACCACTTTTAAGATACAATTAAAAATAAAATATCGATACTTCCTCTTCCCAATAAGAACTTAAATCCAAAAAGTCTAATAGATAAATACATATTTATAAAATTATTGTTCTAAACTTATTTATTTAAAGTCTTTCAAAATATAAATATATTTAGAAAGTAAATAGTAACCAGGTTCAAGTCTTTTTTTCTTATTTTTCCAACACTACAAAACAGATTGAAATTTAATAGAAAAACTTTTCTAATTTACACATTTTTTTCCATTTCCCTTTTTTTTAAATAAGCACAGTTATGTATTCAAACTTTAGACCTTAACATTATATGTATATGTCCAAGAATCTTGAGCAAAGCCATCATAACATCTAGAAACTAACACTAACTCTTGACTCCTTAAAAAGCACTAACATTTTGGAAGCTAGTTCTCCTCACAATGAAGTATTGCTTTCTTTGAGAAGGCTCAAATGAATAAAACCGTAAATGAACCGACTCAAATTTCTCAAATAATTCGCTCTCCGAATCGAATTGATGAATTTCTGAATTTTTTTTCCCCGATTCGAACGTATTTGGTAACTATGGTATCCATTATATATTCTCATATTTAGTGCAAATTCACGTTTTTGGAGTTGTTTGGTTGACATTATAACTTTGATATATATCGTATGGTGGTATATACATTACAATACGTTGATAGGGTCATCTGTGGAAACAACTTTCAAGAACGCTTTTGAATTTGTGCGAGAATCAAAATATACTATGGACAATACAATTGTGGAAATAACATTTATATTCTTTTAACATATCAGTGTTATATAAAGTGGAAGAGATGATATATGGATGATGTTGATATTATTTTATTGCTTACACTCTGCACATTTCTCTATTGTCACATTTCTAATACATCGCACCATTTTTCATTCATCACATGAGGGTGTCGGTGCTCATTTCCACATTCAATTCCAATAACCAAACAGGAAACACAATCATCAACGTTTTTTTTTCTCTCCATGGATTTGGAGGCCTGAATAAATAGGAAAAAGGATGGTTAGTATCAATTGCACATGTAGTGATGCTAAAATTTCCAAAGACTATGGATATTTTTCTCAAACATCCTCAAACGGAGAATACAATTGTTATGTTAATTTTTCCCACATCCTAGGAATTTCTTTCGCCCCAATTCAATCCTAAAATGGTCCTTACATGGTCATTTATTGCTATTCTACCAGCAAACAAAGCCATCTGAGCTCGTTCACCCATCTGATCCCTAACATCATATTTAAATAATCTTTCAATTGTATCAAATTTTACAAGGCATTCAGGTGATACAACAGTAATGCATTTGAATATAACACTAATAGTCTCATCGTTATATTGTTCGAAAGAATGACAATTTTCCTTTCGAATTATGGTCAGAAAAGCAGTTTTATGTATACATTCGGCATGACATCTTTCCTGGTGCCTTTACCTTCCCCAATTTTCTTTTACATTGCAAAGAAGAACGCGTTTGGGGCTTCATGGAAGCAATGAAACTCTCCAATCTTCTTGATACTTTTCATGTTTATATGCAGTGTTGGTGGTTGATAGTGCAAATACGACAACCAGCTGCTCACTCTGTTCACTTCATCTCTTTATCTTATTGCCCTGGTTGTCACATTTGGGGCCTCGCATGTAACGCAAAGTAAGGGCTGAAGAGTAAGCATAATCATCGAAGGCCTTAGTTTCCTCCTAGGAGCGATCTTGAATGCTAGAGTTGCGAATCTTTCCATGCTCATAGTCGACCGCATTCTTCTCGACGTCAGCGTTCAATTCAACAATCAGGTAAGTGATCTTCGAGTTGTGAAAATAATGCTCAAATCAAACCCTATTTTTTTCTTGTGTTGCATTTCTATTTGCATCAAACCCTAATAAATATCTTATTTTGATGCATTGTTGCAAATTTTACCTCGCGAAGAAGAACTCATATGCTGGGATTTCTCTGCTTAATATCATATTGGATGCCTAATAAGCATTGTTTGGGGCGATTCGTAGCAGATGGGGCAATTTTGAGAATCGCTAGGTGGCGGGGAGATTCTTAGAATCGCCCCGGCACCTGGCGATTCTGAACTATTGTTCTAGGATTTCTCTACTTAATATCATATTGGATGCCCAATAAGCATTGTTTGGGGCAATTCGTAGTAGATGGGGCGTTTCTGAGAATCCCCGGGTGGCTGGGTGATTCTCATAATTGTCCCGCCGCCCCACCACTTGGTAATTCTAAATCGCCAAGTGGCAGGGCGGCGGGGTGATTTTGTGAATCGCCTCACTACCTGGCGATTCTCAAAGTCACCCCATCTACTACGAATTACCCCAAACAATGCTTATTGGGCATCCAATACGATATTAAGTGGAGAAATCCTAGAACAGGAGTTCCTCTTCGTGAGATAAAATTTTTAGCAATGCATGAAAATAAGATATTTATTAGGGTTTGATGCAAATAGAAATGCAACACAAGAAAAAAATAGGGTTTTATTTGAGCACTATTTTCACAACCTGAAGATCACTTACTTGATTGTTGAATCCAATGTTGATGCCAAGAAGAATTCAGCCAACTATAAGCATGGCAAGATTCGCAGCTCTAGCATCCCGTTGATTCTAAGAATCGTCCTGCCACCCGATGATTCTCAGAATCGCCCGGTGTGTGCATGATGTAGCAGCTTTTGCTCTGAAAGGAAACTCTGCTATTCTCAATTTCCCCATTTGATTCAGTACTTGCCTTGACCTCCTACCTCTTCGCCCAAAGACATTAAAGCTACTGCTGTAGCAACAGTAACGAAAATTAGTTTAATTTTTCTGTAGAGAGAGCTGCAAGATGGTATTTCGTTTTATCGTATGGAGTTGACAATTTTGCTATGAGATGGGTTCCCACATGAAAATATTGAAATGCATCTGAAAATTCCTTCACTAGAACGTATTGGTATGCTTGGCTCATGTTACACCAATACCGTTCTTGCTCTTTAAGCGAAGTTACCTATCCACCCAAAAGAAAAAGGTTGAGCAGATTTTATCAGTTGTAGCTCAATTGTTTTATGAATATCCTACACAGACATGGATTTCTAAACAAATAAATGCACGGGAATTCATTTTTGGACATAAAGATTAATACAAAATGAATGTACTGGAATTCAATTAGACCTATGCCAAAAGAAGGTTTTGGCAACAAGAGCTATGTACGAATCTAAAAAAGATATAGCTTTTTAGGTGTAAGTCTACTGACCCTGTAGCATTATAATGTTACTACAATTGCCATAGTATCGTTACTAGGTTGATAAAATATTTAATTATTAAAAATTAGTTTAATATTCCGTCAATCATTTGCACAGAGCAGAAACCCTTGTGGCATAATCAATGAAGGTGCTAGAGATAATGGAGATGATGAGTATTCATGCATCACTGCAAATTTTCATTGAACAAGACAATTTGGTGGCTCCATATTGTCTGATGAGCTAACGCTGAAGCAATATGTCAGGAGGTAGCCCAAGATGGATGGGTTCCACCAACATGTGATGGTTCCAAACCTGACTAATTCCTCCTACCACGAACCTGGCTAATTGCTCCTTCAAATCCTACCTAGTTGTAGAAAGAATAGAACCCAACCTCCTAGCATAGTGAGTGGGGTCTTCCCTCAAACGACTGACAACACTTTTTGCAATGAATTGATAAATGCTACTCCTCTATGATTCAAGAGATAGAGAAGTCCGAAGTGGTTCCCACCATTGAAGGGACCGGGAAATTAGTAATTCAACCATGAAACCAAGCTGCTAATTAATTCCTTGTTCAATGAGCAAGAATATCTATGCTTATGACTAATTCAATTCCTTTCTAGGATTGGTGATTAATTACTTATATAAAATATCTAGGATATGCTATAGAGTTGTCGGACATGGCTCAGCTGCCCTGAAAATGAGCGAGAAGGAAGGTCAGCTTATTGTGGGCTCTGGCAGCCCACTTATGGATATAGATTTTGATCTTCCAACCAGCACAAACACTCTCAGTGACAAACAACCATTAATTACCAGTTCGCTTATGAATATAAATTTTGATCTATATGTACAGTTCGATATACAGGTATTAGTCTCTGAGGAGGAAGAGGAACTCCTGTTTTTGGATTTCTCCGCTTAATATCATATTGGATCCCAGTAAGCATTGTTTGGGGCAATTCGTAGTAGAAGGGACAATTCTAAGAATCGTCGGGTGGTGGGGCAATTCTGAGAATTGCCCCACCACCAGGCGATCTCAAAATCGCCCCATGTGCGCATGACGTATAACTCCACATTAATTTGCTATATATTTGTCTTAAGTGGTTGATAGGGAAGAAGTCTTCTTAAGAATGCACCATTATCTATATAGTTTTTAAATGGATTTATTTTAAATCCTATAATAAAAAAAAAAAAAAAAAAATTAATTTGATTACGAATCAAATAAATGAGACTCCACACAAATTTCCTGTAGGAATTAACATTAACTTTTAACCCTTTCACTCCTGAATGACCTTCTATGGCATTTTGAAAATAACTCTAACTTTTAAAACATCTAATTCTTAAGTCAACTTCACTGTTAATGAATATGATGTGGGAAAAATCGTATTTAATTCAAGGGAGAAAGATTTTTCATCCATCTACGAAATGTAATAGAGAAAGGTTAACACTACTCAAAAGAAATGTAAGAGAGAAAGTTCAACACTACTTCCAATATTGATTAAATGATCAACATAAAGTGTCACCATGAAAATGTAATGATATTGTGTATGGCTTCTTCAAGTGAGCCCACTGAACACAGTTCACATCACATTGAGAGACAAATGTTGAATATATGAAGCGAAGCAACATATCTCCCCGTTATATAATACTAAATTGTTGATTACATGCAGCTTTTGCTCTGAAAGGGAACTCTGTTATTCTCAATTTTCCCCATTTGATTCAGTACATGACTCAACCTCTTGCCTCTTCACCCAAAGACATTAAAGCTACTGCCGCAACAGCAACAAAAAAAATTAATTTAATATTCTGTCAATCATTTGCACAGAGCAGCATCAATGAAAATCTTTTCTTAAAATGGTATTTGAAATAGTTATTCAAGAAAATTTGTAAACATTTCAGCTTTTCATGATAAAATGTTCATTTTTACATTCTCTTGTATGTTTTTTTTATTAGGTCTATTGAATCAAATTGGTTTTCAATAGGTTTGTTTTGAGTATGTGAGGTTTCTAGTGTCTTATTAATTCAAGTGGAAGAGATCTTTCTTACATATCATTAGATTATGAAGTGACATTGACATAATTAAGCTTTGGGCCGTACCTGTTTAGAAACAACAACCCAAACTAAATGATTAGTTATTAGACCTTTTTATTTAGTTGATCTAAACTAGAAGATTATAAAAAAAATTCCATTCATTTCTCCTCATAAACCAAGATAGATTGATTCATCCCTCCTTTTTAGTGTACAAAGAGGAGCGCTTGATTTTTACTCAAAAAGATGGGGTGTTGATGTATCTATATATGGGTGCTCAGGTTTTTATATTGAAAATTTTCTCCAGTGCTTGATTTGTAGTCAAAGAGATGTGGTGATAATGTATCTAGATATGGGTGTTGAGTTTTTTATATTGAAATTTTCTATTTGTTTCAATTAGAATTAGAAGGGTTTGTTCTTTTTGTTTTCCTTATAATAAACTATTGTTCTCAATTGAAATTGGATCATTTGTATTAATGTTTCTTTTCAATGTAAGTTTGATATGCAAGTTACTTATTTGATAGACTATGATATTTAACACATAGTGACGTATGCTTGATAAACTAAAATTAAGAAGGTTTAATAACTTGCTTAGTTTTTTTTATGGTTTTGGTGTAACTTGTTTGTAGAGAGACTAGAGATTTGTCCCCTAGGCAATAACATTCTCTTGCATCTTTGAAATCTTATTTATTGGTTCTATGTGCTTGCATTACCATCTTTTCTTAAATGGTATTTGAAATAGTTATTCAAAAAAATTTATAAACATTTTAGCCTTTCATGATAAAATGTTCATTTTTACATTCTCTTGTATGTTTTTTTTTATTAGGTCTATTGAATCAAATTGGTTTTCAATAGGTTTGTTTTGAGTATGTGAGGTTTCTAGTGTCTTCTTAATTCAAGTGGAAGAGATCTTTCTTACATATCATCAGATTATGAAGTGACATTGGACATAATTAAGCTTTGGGCCATACCCTTTTAGAAACAACAACCCAAACTAAATGATTAGTTATAAAGAATAGAAATTTCACAAATATAGTAAACCAATATTAAGTGTGATTTATGGCCTTAAATGATTTTTGGAGTGTAAACTTTGAAATGCCACGGAATTGAAATTAGATGTCAATAGAGTGTGTGAGGTCCAATTATTGGATAGAGTTCTTGAGAAAATGCTCCTATAACATTAGAGTTAAACATGAGGCATCTCAAGTCAAGTGCCTAATGGTTAACATCATGTGTTTCCTCCTAAGGGGTCATAGGTTCAAAAACTAGAAGGGGTTAGAGTAGGTATGCCTTCATAGACAATAATCAAATCGTTGCGTGGAGATGGGTCTCTTGTCCCACAAACAAGGGGGTTTCATACACCAATTTGGTGTCTGGCTTGGCTATGACCTTAAAATTGGATAATAATAATAATTAGGATATAGATTGTTAGAAATTCATAATATATAAGGGTGAAAGCATGGAGCTAGGTTACACTTTTTGGCAAGAGATGGCATGTTTGGGTGGAAAAAATGATTGCTCAATTGAGCCCTTTTTAAGTGCTCAATCAAGTTGTTTGAGCACTTAAACAATGTAACCCAATGTTATTTAGGAGCTCGATTTAGCCATGTCTTTGCAGTAGTCAAATGAAGGAGATTGGGTTTTGGATCTATTTCCTGGCTCAAGTAAGTTTTATTATATGGAATTGAATTTCAAAGTGTTATTTATTAATTTATATGTCATTGTACTAATTTACTTCATTATTTCTTTTGTTCTTGATAATTAGGTACAAAACTAGCATGTTGCCTTCAAAAAGGAAGAAATTGTATTGCAATTAAAAAAGATTCAATACAGTGCAATTTCATTCAGCAAAGAATTAATGCTCTTCAATTTCTTGAGATGCAATGCAAGAAATTGGGTTGAAGAAAGGGGACTTTAGTGAATCACGTGTGGCAAAAAAAGGCAAAGAACCCCAACCACCATTACATGGAATTTTTGGAAAGACATACATTGGAAGATTCACAGACATCAAGGATCCATTAGAAGAGGAAAATGAGCAAAAGGAAGCAGAAAATATTGTGCAAGAAGACAATGATGAAACTCTAAAAGACGAAGAGTTTGGATTACATGACATTGTTGACTAAATTTAAGTTATGCTTGGAAATCAAGCTTTGCAATGTTTTGACTCCGACATTTTAGGAGAAGAATAAACACTCAATTAAGGTTGTTATGCGTTCAATATTTGTAATATGTGATTTTCACATTAATTTTTAAGTTAATCATTATTTTTGAAAAAAAAAGTGATGATATTATTTTTTTAATCATGAAATTCATAAAAAAAAATAAAAATTTAAAAACATAAATAAATAAAAAAACTATTATTTAACCATTTTTAGTTAAAATTTTTGTATAAAAATTGTGATTTTGACATGTCAATTCTAGCAAAAAATGATCAAAACATGTAGTTTTTTAGCTATATTTATGTTAAAAATAGTTATTTTTATGTCCATTGTTAAAAAATATTGTTTTTTAGAAACAGTTATTTCATGTGAATTGAAAAATTAATTAAGGATGTATAAATATGTAGAATATCGAAAATTCAAAATATCGACCTTCTAATTTAAAAATGCAAAATTATAAAAACCTCACTACAAAAAAGATAAAATTAAAATAAAAAACAAGAAAATATGAAGAAAACGACCACTTCAAAAATTATTAGATTTACAAAATAATTATTTACATTTCATTTGAAGTCAAAAAATATGTATTTTAAAAAAAGGGTCTGATGCAGAATACCCACTTTTTAAAATCAGCATGAAAATCACTACCATTCTAAAACGTAATGTACATAAAAAAAATTAAAGTGCCAAAAAGTATGCTCTAAAAAAAACATGTGTGTTCTACATCACCCCTTTTCAAAATCAGGTCACTTTTTTGCTATCTCTATGAAATGGGTAACAAAATCAGTTCTCGTTTCAAACTTTACATTGTTTTTTATCTCTCGCATTTATCCTAGTGATAAACATTTGGTAGTCATCGGGCACACCATTCATGGTAATGGTTACTAGATTTGTATCTGCAACTGTATCACTAATGTCTACTAATTTGTTCTTCAGATCTTTGATCCTCACTATGAAGGATGCAACTATTTCATTTTCCTCCATCTTCAGGGCTAAGATCTTGCTCTTCAAGAATAGAAGACAATTTGCATTCCTGATCTCATACAAATCCTTCAAAATTCCCCAGATTTCGCTTGTTGGTTTACATTCTCTGATATGTGGTATGATGCAGTCTTTCAATGACATCTTCAGCAGCATCCTTGCTTTACCTTCTCGCTTCTCCCAATCTAGGATCAATGTTGATCTAGCTTGTGGCTTCTACTCATCCCCATTTGCAATCGTCTAAGCACTCTGCACTTCTAGCAAAGTCTGCATCTTGAATTTCCAATTCACATAATTGGAGCCATTGAGCTTGTCATACGCATTCAAGTATGCTTCAATCATTTGATTATTCATCTTAGTGATTTAAATAAAAACTTGATAGAAAAAAATATATATGTTAGATCTACCCCAGATCTATGTCAAAGATAGAAATCGTTGATCTCCGTAAGTCTAATTTTTGGTATTTTCAACAACCTCTAGCACTATCTAATCCCTTGCAGTCTGTGTGCCCTCTCCACATGGCCTCTCGGCAAGTCTCCACCACACTGCGCCCTCTCCACGATAGTCCTGTGAGGTACCACGTATAGAGTCATCACAGCCTTCTCTCAGTAGACCTTGACCTCCACTTAACCTTCTCTTAACAATCACCACCAAGATGCAACCCCATTTTTTTTGTTTGCATGGTCGGCGTGATTAGCCAACATAGATTCATGACAATCAACACGATTATCCAACATAGATTCATGACATCCAGTTTCACAGTGGATCGACACACTTTTTCCCCCAAACCACGCGACGATTTCGCCTCAGGCGCATCAGGAAAATCCTTCACTCAACGAACAGGTTTCTCAGCCTTGTCACTCTGATACCATGTTAAAAAATGATGTTTGAATTAATAAAAAGAATCCACTGGTCAGCTCTACGACAGAGAGCTTGAACCAAGAGATTCTGACATTGCAGAACGCTCTACATTATCCATGTACATCACACATTACATAGCACACACAGTTTTAGGGAAGTTAGAACCATACCCTAAGAAATAGAAACTAATTGTTATCCTGAGGTACTGTGAACCAATTCACTATTCTAGGATATTCTCCACTATCTCTAACACTCATAACACCAGCTCAACTCTTCTTTTGCTCGGGTAAGATCTAGGGAGTCAAATGGTAAAAGAGGTAAGGATTTATTTTTTGTTTTACTTAAGGTTTTCTAGTAACATTTGCTACAAACCCTGACTTACTTAAGGTTATTACCCTATTTTGGTTACAGGTTTCTTGCAAATTTCCCGCAAAATGTTCCCTTACCATAGTTGTCATGGTGTTTAGCTTAGTTGAACTGATATTTCAGGGTTCTCTCATGGTTACTATATGTAAATCTAATGGGTTCTTCTTGAAGTTTTTATTACTTTAATTGTTCTTTGTTTTGTTTCAGAATCTAATTGATGGTAGGTCTCATCCCTTCCCATAGGTATTATATATATATTTTTTACCCTGTTTTCCTTTTATTTATCTCTCAATCCAATTTCTAACATTTTCCCCTTCCTTTTTCTTTGTTTTGCATGCTCTACGGAGACTAGAATGGTAAAAAAAAGTATCTTGTATTTTGTGGTGCCATCTTTTCCTAGAAGCTAGCTTCTTCCGACAACAACCTAGTTTTTAGTCAATCCTAGTAATACTTCTACCTTGAGGATCATTGATTTTGGTTGTAATTTTTTAGGGTATTTTTCATTTTTCTAGGTTACTCTTGACTTATTTCTAGGGCTTTCTTTATACTACTCTTCTAGAGGGTTTTAAGTCAAGGATTTTTCTCATGTGTTCACTACTTTCTCAAATTAGTTATAAGACCTGTAAGGTCGAAGTGATGGTTTTCTTTAATTCCTAATTTATTCCTAGTATTTTAGTGTATTTAACTGTAAACATTATTAATTCCTTAGTTTCTCCTATCAACTCAAGTTGTCTAGAAATTTTTGTGGGACTATCTTCCTTCATTTTGTATTTAATTTGAAGTTATGTATATATTTTAAAACTTCCACGAGACATAAGTTATGTAAGTGGTTTGGTTCTATGTTGTTAACATGTGCATACTATTTCAATTAAAACACTTGGCTTCTTTTTATTTGCAAGATCCCAACCATGATCTTCGATTGCCAATATCATTTGGCTCGACCCGGGAACTAAACTGCAACTCGTTGATTTCAACATCTTCCACTATTTCCAACCATAATGATTATGACCTAAAATTATTTGGCTTACTATTTTATCAAAGAAATCCATTTAAATAAATTTGATGTTTTCAAATTAAGCAGTTAAGTTTATGTTCAGTGTAGTTTTTAAGTTTATTTGTATAATTTTGTCAAAGAAAGTTATTCAGTTTATCATATGTATATTTTTTTCAAAGTAATCCAGTGGGTTTTTCATCTGTGTATTTTTTTCAAAGTAATCCATTCAGTTTATCATCTATGTAATTTTAGTTTTTCATATGTATATTTTTTCAAAGAAATCCATTGGGTTTATCATTTGTGTAATTTTTTCAAAGTAATCCAATGGTTTTATCATATATGTATACTTTTTAGTTTATCTGATCTAAGGGGATATTGGTGGCCGCTTGTCTATTCCACTTAGACCTCAAGTGGGTTTCATTAGTTTCCTTTTCTACAACAACATTTACTATTATTAGCAGTTTTTTGGGTCCTTAACTTCTGGAGTAGTTTTGGCCCTCTAAATGACACTTTTTTGAGGTCCACAACATGCCCATTCTCATAGGAAAGGGACCATGGAAAATATTGTAGTCTTCAGAGAGTTTTTTCTAATGAGGTATCATACATGCCAAATGGAGATAATATGACCAAGTTACCACCTCGAGAAGTTGGATGCCCAACTAACCCTAATGGGGCCCACGAACTCTTGGTGTTCAATCTCCCGGGGTTAGGGTTTTCCCTTGTTGTTAAATAATAAAAAGGTCATTGAGCCTTATTGTAACACATTTAAGAGGCATGTAGCCACCACAACACTAATCATACATAAGCCATCATCATTTGAGCTAGTTTATTTCCATTTCTATATGTAAGCATATTTCAGTTCTTTGATATTAATGAAATGAGGTTTGATTTCTATTGCATCTATGTGTTTATCTGTAAATATGTATTATTTTATGTTCTTACATAAGTTTGGATCAGTGGTATCAGATGTTGGATTGTGTTATAATATTTCCACGACTAGCCCCCCTAGTTAGCTGGGAGGTTAGAGGGAGGGTGGAGCCACCCCTTCATTGCGTTGATTGCACAATGGGGGTTTGAGGGGGGCTAGTAGCCCCCCTCTATAGGGTCTAGGGTAATGCCCTAGGAATTTTTTTTTTTTGGACCCTATATTAGGTTGGACATACCTACCTATCGTTTTGCACATGGTTTTTTCACATGGTTTTGGGCGCGATGATTTTCGGTCCATGGTATTGGATGCTTCGGCATGTATAAATATGTGTTGTAACATTGAAATGAACATAATGAAAAATCAAGCTAGTAGTCCTGATTTTGGGATCTAGGGGAAAATCTCCGTGTATATTTGTTTTATGTGTTATGCTCTTGCTATTGTTTATTTTCCATTTTTAGAATTCGTATGTAGGTAATTTTTGTACGGGGTTAAAACCTACATTTGGTATCAGAGCAGTTTTGGTTTCAAAGGGACATATTTCTTGCTAAGGGGTTTCGCTCGGGCCTGTGGTAGACCCTGTTTAGTGGGATATTTGCAAGACCAATTCTGGTGGTGAAAGAAGATGGTAAGCAGTGGAAAGATAGAGATCGAGAGATTTAATGGTTATATTTTTGAGTAATGGAAACTCAAGATGGAGGATTTGTTGGTAGATAAAGATCAATGGATGACAGTAGATCCAGGTACTAAACCAACAGGAGTGTTCGATGAAGAATGGAAGAAGTTGGATCAAAAGGAAAAGAGCACAATACGATTGTGTATCTCAGATTCAGTATTGTTGAATGTATAAAGGGAATCTATGGCTAAGTCTTAATGGGTCAAGTTAGGTACTTTGTACCAATCTAAGTCTCTGGTGAATAAATTGTTCCTATGGAAAAAGTTGTATAACCTAAGGATGAAAGATGGAGACTAGGTGACAGAGCATATGAACACATTTAATACTATGGTAAGTCAGTTATTATCTGTTGATATTAAAATTTTAGATGAAGATAAGTGCATCAGTTTTTTGTGTTCACTACCAGATTCGTGGTATAGTCTCGTTATTGCAATAGGTAGCAATGCAACTTCCTTGCAGCTTGATGAAATAGTCTCATCCTTGCTAACGAAGGAGATGAGACAAAAAAATATGGAGAGCCAAAATGGTGATGCCTTGTCTGTATGAGGATGGTCCCAGAACAGAAACATAAATAATTCATCGAGTGGGAGATCTAAATCTCCAGGAAAACCTATGAAGGTGTGCTAGAAATGCAGAAAAAAAGGGCACTACAAAAGGGACTGTAAATTTAAAGCTCCTAACAAAGGAAAGGGATGTGATGATGCTCCTTCTACAGAGGCAAAAACCACCTCATATGAAGGTGGGGATGTATGCTTGGCTTCTTCATGTACACATGTAGATCATGAGGCATGGTTGATTGACTCGGGTGCATCTTTTCACTTCACTCCCCATAAAGAGTGGTTCTGTGAGTATGAGAAATATGATGGTGGTGATATCTTCTTAGGGGATGATAGGAAGGCTAGAATCATTGGTTGCAAAAAATTAAAGTTGAATTTGCAAGGTGGAAGGGTTATAACACTTTCAGGTTTTCTTCATATTCCTGCATTGGCCAGAAATCTAATTTATGTAAGCAATATGGATGATGCATGTGTAAAAACAGTGTTTGAGAAATATGTCTGCAAGATGGTTTGGGGAGCACTAGTATTGATGTGGAGAGTTTGGATTGGAACTTAGTACAAGCTGAAAGGTAGCACTGTTATTGATGGGTGCAACAGTTTTGTGGTTCTTGAAAGTGAAGCAAAAAATCTAGTGGTCTCTGGAGAAAAGACTATGCTATGGCATCAAAGGCATGGAAATATTGGAGAGAAGGGGCTTCAAATACTTCATGGTAAAGCTATGCTAGAATTTATGACTAATAGCTCTCTGGATTTTGATTTCTGTGAAAATTGTGTATATGGGAAGCAGAATCGGGTGAGTTTTCCCTCTGGTGGTAAGACAGAAAAATAGATATTAGAGCTTGTCCACAGTGATGTGTTTGGACCTATGAAGGTTCTATCACTGGGTACATATGTGTACTATGTATCATTTATAGATGACTTCTCAAGGAATACATGGATATATTACCTCAAGAAGAAATCTGAAGTCTTTGATAGGTTTAAAGAGTTTAAGGCTCTAGTGGAAAACCAGATAGAGAAGAAGATAAAGGTGCTAAGGATAGATAATGACGGAGATTTTTGCAACAAGGAATTTGAAGCATTTTGTAAGAAGTGTGGTATAGCACAACAGAAGACTACTCCATACACACCTGATCAAAATGGAATTGTAGAAAGAATGAACAAGACGTTAATGGAAAGCGCAAGAACTATGCTCAGTGGTGTCGAGTTAGGACAGGAATTCTGGGTAGACATGGTGGAGACAACATGTTACCCGGTTAATAGATCACCTTCATCAGTGTTGGAGGATAAGACTCCACAAGAGGTATGAACTGGTAAGAAACCCTCTCTTTCACATCTTAGAGTATTTGGATGTGATGCATATGTACATGTTCCAAAGGAGAAAATAACAAAGTCGGATAGTAAATCTGAAAAGTGCATCTTTATTGGGTATAAGGATGGTTTAAAGGGTTATAAACTTTGGAAACCAATAACAAGGAAGGTTGTGTACAACCAAGATGTGGTGTTCAGAGAGGTAAAAAATGTTATTAAACATGAAGTCCCATCAAAGGAATCTGAGAAGATGGAGTTTGAGCTAAAGGAGGAAGAATCAGACTCTACATCAGAAGAGGAATTAGAAGATGAAGAGCCATAAACTCTAGTTGTGAGAAGATCAGTTCAAGAAATAAGGCAACCAAAAAGGTATAGTCCATCTGCTTTCTATTCAAATTTTTCTTTATCTATTACTAATAATGATCCCAGAATTGTGAAGGAAGCAGTAGATTCAGAGGATGGAAAACTCTGGAGAGAGGCCCTGGTTAATGAAATGGCATCTTTTCACAAAAATGAGGCTTGGGATCTGGTGGAGTTGACAACTCAAAGGAAACCCATTGGTAGAAAAAGGGTGTTCAAGAAGAAGACAAATGCAGAAGGAAAGGTGGAGAAATATAAAGCTCAATTGGTAGAAAAAGGTTATTCCCAGGTGTCGAGAATTGATTTTGGTGATATTTTTTCTCCTGTTGCCAAGGTAGCTTCTATTAGATTACTTTTATCTGTTGTTGATTCTTTTTATTTTGAGGTAGAACAGATGGATGTGAAGACAACATTTCTCCATGGGGATCTAGAAGAAGAGATCTACATGAAGCAACCTGAATGCTTTGCGGTGAAGAGTAAGAAAGAACTGGTATGCAAGTTAAAAAAGTCTTTGTATGGGCTAAAACATTCACCAAGTATGTGGTATCAAATATTTGATACATTTATAAGGGGACTTGGCTTCACCAAAAGAAAAGCAAATCGTTGTGTGTATTTTAAATTAATTGGTGACCGTGTTATTTATCTAGTCTTGTATGTGGATGACATGTTGCCACTTGGAAATGACAAAGAAATTATCCAGGATTTGAAAACCCAATTGTCCTCCAAATTTGACATGAAATATCTTGGTGCTGCAAACTATATTTTGGGCATGGAAATTAAAAGAGATCAGGAAAATAGGAAGCTCTGGTTAAACCAGAGGAAGTATGTCGAGACAATATTGCAGAGGTTTAATATGCAGGATAGTAAATTGGTGAAGGTTTCTATTCTTGTAGGTGTAAAGTTATCTAATGAACAGTGTCCCAAGACATAAGAAGAGGAAGAGGACATGTCCCTTGTTCCCTAATGCAAGTGCAGTCAATAGCCTGATGTATGTGATGGTCTATACTAGACCAGACATTGAACATGTAGTGGGAGTATTGAGCAGGTTGATGTCAAAACTAGGAAAGGAGCATTGGACAACAGTGAAGCGGGTTTTTAGGTATTTGCGTGACACTAGTGATTATGGTTTGTGCTACTAAGGAAGATCAGGATTGGACAGAGTTTTGGATATTCATGGCTTTCTTGATGCAGACTGGGCTAGAGATATCAATCAGAGAAGATCTACAAGTGAGTATGTGTTTAACCTATTTGGAGGTGCAATCATCTGGATGAGTATCAAACAATTTGTAGTGGCACTATCAACTACAAAGGCAGAATACATGGCAGGAACTCATGCAAGCAAGGAAGCAGTTTGGTTGTAGAGATTGTGTTCAAGTATGGGGTTAGTACAGGGAGCTATAAGGATAGACTGTGACAACCAAAGTGCAATTTTCTTGGCATAGAACCATGCTTATCATTCAAAGACAAACACACTGATGTTTAGTATCACTTTGTTATGGATATGATAGAAGACAAAAAGGTGTTGCAAGTAAAGGTGGACACTTTGAAGAATACTGCAGATGCATTGAAAAAATCTGTGAGCTCTGAGAAGTTCTCTTGGTGTAGAGAAACAATGGGCATTGCAGGGCTAGATAAATGACTAATCTCTCTTGTTTCCCCCTGTGGAAAGAAAACAACAAGTGGGAGAATGTTGGGATGTGTTATATTCTTTCCACGACTAGTCCCCTTAGTTAGTCGGGGGGTTAGGGGGGGGGCGGGGAGTAGAAACACCCCTTCGTTGTGTTGATTTTGTAGCGGGTGGGTCACAGGGGGTTTGAGGGGAGCTCGGTAGCCCCCCTCTACGGGGTTCGAGGCAATGCCCTGGGGAAGATTTTTTTTTGGACCCTATATTAGGTTGGGCAGACCTACCTATGGTTTTGTGCATGGATTTTGCACATGGTTTTGGGTGCAGTGGTTTTTGGTCCATGGTATTGGATGCTTCACCATGTATAAATATATATTGTAACATTGAAAGGATCATAATGAAAAATCAAGTTGGTAGTCCTAGTGTTACACAGTAAAATGTCACTGCCATCATGTCAGTCTCCCTACTGTGCCATAAAACCACATTCACCTCACTTACGCTCTCTGAAATGGCTAAAAGCCCTCTTTGCCTAAGTTAATTGAATCATCGCGTCTGTTCATTAAATAACCGCGCTGACTGGCAGAGGATAATGTAACTGTTGCGCTGCCAGCGCGGAAGCACACGTGTTTTCCGCGCTGGTCCAATTTCACGGATACAGCGCCCTCCGCTTGTATCATTGAGCGCTGACCAGACCTCTTCTATAATTGATCTTCGATGCCAGCGCGCCAGCCCAGTTTTTCACCCGCGCTGATCCTATTTAGGCAAATTTGTTCTAACAGCCAACCTTCCAGATGACTCCAGACTTGGCTGTTAGCATTGTTGAGGTCGCCATCCTTTCTCTGGCATGTTTGTTCGACTGATCATCCCCTTATCTTGGGGGAAAGCTCATCCTTTACCTATTCATGGAGACTCCTCCTTTATAAGCCTCCTCCATTGCCCATGAGCAGCTGTTTTTGGAACATATAGACTTTGATTGAGGAATTCTTAGTGCATTAGTGCTGCTCTTTGTAGGCATTTGGTGTGTTGTGTGAGTATTGCTTTGAGCTTGAGGAAGGTCATGAGTTTGTTG
>APFE030172773.1:135232-150235 GCA_000404065.3 Pinus taeda
ATTTCCATTTTTCCTATGAATGATTAATGTAAATTGTATCCTTCCTGACTGATACATAGTTGTTTTTAGTAGATTTTACGCTTGTGTTTTCTCTCTCTTTGCTTGTACAGGTGTCCGTCTGCGAGGATAGTGGAGGACTCTGATCGGCTGGAGCGAAGGAGCGAGAGGATCATCTCTCCGACAAACATAGCGTTGGAATCGAAGTAGATTTCTTTTACCCACTTGTTAATTACAACTAGGAACCTGCAGTGTAGCATTGTTTGATTTTTGCTAAACCCCCTTTGGGCTAGTAGGGATCGCCTCTATCCGTAGAGGGGATTTACCTCTCCAACACCTAGTTTTAGGATCCAGGTGAAAATATTTGGTGTATATTTGTTTTATGTGTTATGCTCTCGCTATTGTTTATTTTCTGTTTTTAGAATTCGTATGTAGGTAATTTTTGTATGGGGTTAAAACTTACATCAAAGCGGTCTACTCTTTATCTATTTTTCCATGCATGTCCCCAATGAGGCTAGGGAATAAGGAGGTAGGGCTCGAATTAGTCGAACCGTTGCAAGACCAATCTTGCAAAACCCAACAACTTCCCATGGTGGAAGAAAAGAAATATGAGGGGGTAGGAGATCCTTTCAAAATATTTCTCAAGGAAGTCCTTGAGCAACAAAGGACCACGATGATGGACAACTTTGCTCAGATCCTTTGGTGGCTACCCACAAGTGACGCATATTCATCCAATAGATACTTTGGAGGTGCCACACATTTTAAGGTACACGTTTACTTTGACATTCCCATATTTGAAGGTCAGATAGATGCAGACGTCATAGATAGATGGTTAAATCTTTTGAAAGGACATTTTTTAGTTCATGTCTTTTACAATTGGGAAACGATTACTTTTTCACTCCTCAAAGCCACACCACATTTCAAGGACTAGTGGGAAACCTACTATAAACAAAAGTGTGAGGGAATCCTCATTGTTTTTAGATGCACCCACTTGAAATTATTTCCAAGACACCATCAAGGAACAATATTACCCTGTCAGGAGTTATGAAAATAAATACATAAAATGGACCACACTACAACAGGGAAAGGACAAAGATGTGGCAGAGTTCACAAAATTTTTCCATACCATTCGCACAAAGCTAGGTATAGAGGATTCTAATTGGAATTTGGTACTGAAGTACCATGACTATCTACACAAGTACATCCAAGATGAGATGGAGTTCCTAGAAATATCCTCACTTGGAACCAACTATCGATACACTGTTAAGATCAAGCAGAAATTTACGTAGAACAAGCAAGACTTTGGATCTGTGAATCTGAAACAAGGGAAAGGCCCCCCCAAACCAATGAACAAAGAACAAAGTCAAGACAAGGTGACAAAGTACAACCTTCCGAAGCCGCAGCAAAGAACAACACCACAAAGATTCAGAAGGACACGGGCAAATGGTGTGAGTTCCATAAGAGCCCCACATACAACATAAGTGAGTGTCGAGCCAAGTAGTCATTGGTGGTTGAGATGAAGGCTTCTGAATTAGATGGATGTTATGACTCTAAGTCAGAAATTGATAAGGGGAATGAAAAAGGGAAGCAGATTATCAAATTGGAGCCCAGTGCCACATTTCTACCACCAAGATCCGTAAGGATGAGCCCAAAGATCCAGAGGAGAGGGAGTGACTCTTCCACTCCCAGATGTGGGTGAAGGGTTCTCTGTTATAGTTCATTGTCAGCAACGAGAGACAAAATAACTTCATTTCAATAGAGTTCGTGAAGTGATTATTCCTATCGACCACACAACACCCACATTCGTACACCATCGAGTGGATTCACTAAGGGAAAGATCTCTGCATCAACCAACAGTGTTGACTACCCTAAAACATCAAGCCCTTCACATATGAGGTACTGTGTGATGTTGCTCCTCTTGAAATTTGTGATGTATTATTAGGCCAACAATACTCTTGGAGGCTCTATGTTGGGTATGAGTCTAGGCCTCACACTGTTATTATTACTTTGGGCAATAACTTGTATAAGAGACCAGAGGTAGAACCACCTACCGCCATTTATTTGATCACTACGAAGAAATGAAGTAAGATCATTTCCCAGACTGGGAATTTTTTTCCTTATGTTTCACCCTCAGGGAAAGAAGAAGATTGTGGCCACGACCTCTAGAAAGGGCTCCTCTGCATGGCAACAACAGATGGACAAGATAATGGAGGAGTACAGGGGCATATTCATCTCACCTACGGGGGTACCTCTACAGTGTTAGGTCAAGCACTCCATTAATTTGACCTCGGGAATGCCACTATCCAATGGGTTGATCTATCGATGCTCTGTTATGGAGAATGATGAAATTATGAGGCAAATTTAGGAGCTATTATAGAAAGGGCACATCAAGCCAAGTTCATCACCCTGTGGGAGCACAATTGTGTTGGTACATAAGAAGGATGGGACCTAGAGGCTCTATATTGACTATCAATCACTTAATATGATCACCTTCTAGAGTAGGTATCCAATCCCACAGATTGATGACATTCTGGACTAGTTTAAGGGGTTCAAATATTTCAGCATGACTGACTTGGAGTCTAGTTATCACTAGGTACTGATCTAACCCTCCAATGTATGGAACACTTCCTTAAAATCCAAGGAAATCCTTTTTGAATGGCTAGTCGTGCCTTTTAGGTTGATGAATGCACCCGCCGCCATCATGAGGCTAGTGGATGACATCTTGCAACACTTCACCAACTCATTCATGGTGGTGTACTTGGATGACATTCTAATCTTCATCCAAATTTGGGAAGAGCACCTTCAACATATTCGACAAGTCCTTCAAACCATGTGGAAACACAAGTTATGTGCCAATTTGGAGAAATGAACTTTTGGTATGACCTAGGTTCAATATATGGGGTACATCATTGATGAGCAAAGTGTGCATGTGGACCTAGCCAAGATACAATTCATTCAGGATTAGCCAACCCCAACCACTCTCATATAGCTGTGCAGCTTTCAAGGTCTTGCCAACTTCTATTGCAGGTTCATGTTGGGGTTCTCTCATATCACTTGGCCTTTGAGTCAAGTGACAAAGGGAGGAGAGAAAGAAAAGTTCTTTTGGTCTGAATCCCAACAGAAGTCATCTTCCGAGTTGAAGCATCGCATCTAATTTGCACCAGTGCTCATATTACCAGACCCGTAACAACCATTTGAGATCGAGATAGATGCCTTTGACTATGCTATTGTTGTAGTTCTTACTCAGCAAGGGTAGCCAGTGGCATATCATAGTCAATACTTTCAAAAACAATATGAAATTATCCCACCTATGACAAAGAGATGTATTCCATTATGCAAGCCTACTGACAATCAAAGAATTACATTTTTGGGAAGGAAATAGTCATCCACATAGCACCGACCATTGTAGTTCAAACAGACATAGGGGAATTTGCAGAACGATTGTCATCAGAAATGGTCTGCATACCTACAACAATTCCATCTCAATATTAAGTACAATAATGGTAGCACTAACAATATTTCATATTACCTCAGTCGATCTTCGGTCATGGCGATGACCACTGTGCTCGACTCTTGTGGGCACAAGACTACAAGGTGCCCATATCTTTACAAGAGCAATCCAGAATTCGGAAACAGATACTAGACACTCCTCGAAGAAAAGAAAGTTCCAAATATTCACCTCTAGGATGCCCTGTTATGCCACATGGGACACCTCTCTGTTCCTTCAAGCTAGCGCATTAAGATGGTTTGGGAGGCACACTACAGTCAAATCGTTGGACATTTTGAGATAGAGAAAACAATTGCAGTGTTATAGAAGTAATTTTATTAGCCAAACCTTTCATAAGATGTTGGGAAGTACATTAGATCCTGCACTTCCTACGTGATTTCTAAACCGACCATCAAGAAGCAAGGCCTATATACTCCTCTAACTACTCCTAGTTTGACAATGACAATGACAATGACTGTGTTTTTGTGGCCGTTGACATATTCTCTAAGATGGCCATTCTGGTAGTTTGAAAGAAGAGTACCATAGTAGAAACCAATGCTAAGCTCTTCTTTGAACAAGTGTGGGTACACTTTGAGATCCCACAATCCATTATTTCATATCACGATAGCAAGTTTCTTAATATATTTTGGTCAATTCTCTAGCCAATGTTGGATAATAAACTTACTAAATCCATGAATTTCCACCCCCAAATAGATGGCCAAACAATGGTTGTCAACATGATGATCATGCATATTAAGCACATGTACAACTCAAAAAATCCATGCACATGGGATGAAAGCCTCCTTTATGTCCAACATAGCTACAATAGAGTTCTCCATATCTCAGCTAGCCACAACCCCTTTCAGGTGAGATTGGGATCCCGGCCACTATGTCCCATTGGTGTGGTCATACCATTTGTAACTACTCAAGCATATTTGGCTCATGTCCAGTTCGAAGATGACAGGGCTAACAACTTCATTGAGTGCATTCAGTCATCTTTTAGCAGTTCCATGACATATTGGACAAAGCCAATGCTAAGTACAAGCAATGACATGATCAAAATCGGGTGCCACACAAGTTCCAGGTGGGCAACAAATTTTTCCTACACCTGTAGAAGGAATGCCTTGCTGGGCCCCATCACAAGCTTTTCCTACTCCAATATGTGTCATACACCATCACCAAGGTTGTAGGGTGTTATTCCTTTGAGCTCATCATTCCATTGTTTATTGGCCTACACCCAATATTCAATGTGGAACGCGTTCGGCCATACTTTCCACCATTACTGGACACGTTTGATATTGCAAAAAAACTCACACCAACAGAGTTAAGCCTAGACTGTATGGAAAAAACCACAACTGATCGGATCAGGGAAACGCAGGTCAAGAACACTCACCAACAAAGGATCCAAATATATCGAGTTCTCAAAGAAGGCCAAAGCCTTAACTAGGGCAAGTGGTTCACCAAAGACCAAGTTCAACAAAAATTTCCTCACCTCATGGAGGCTCTACACGCAATGGGGACCACTGATTCCTAAGGAGGGATGACTGATCCATGTGGATATTGGTAACCACCTGCCTATTCCACCTAGACCTCTAGTTGGTTTCATTAGTTTCCTTGTCTATAGCAATATTTACTATTGTTAGTATTTTTTTTGGTCCTGAAATTCCAGAGTAGTTTTGGCCCCCTGAAAACTGTTTCTTTAGCTCCACAATAGGCCCATGGCCATTGGAAGAGGCCTATAGTAAATCTTGTAGTACTCAAAGAGATCTTTCCAACAAGGTATCATACGTGTCAAACAGAGATAATATGACCAAGTTAGGACCCTGAGAAGTTGGCTGCCCAACTAACCCCAACAGAGCTCACAAACTCTTGGTGTTCCATCTCTTGGGGTTAGGGTTTTGGTTGTTTAGGGGTTTCATTTGTTGTTCAATAATGAAAAGGCCCTTGAGCTTCATTGTAAAATAGTTTAAAGGCATTTAATCGTCACACCTCTTCTCAGAGATAAGCTACCATTGTCTGAGCTAGCTCCATTCTATGAGCTACTTTATTTCCATTTTTATATGTAAGCATATTTCAATTTTTTAATATTAATGAAATATAGTTTTATTTTTGCTGCATCTCTAAATTTATATCTATATTTTTCTTTTATTGTGTTATTGCATAAGTTTAAATCAATACCTTTGCAAATTTTCAAACCAAACCATTAATTTGCAAACCAAGCCATTTAAATTTATCTCGTGCTTAATTTTTCAAAGCCAAATAAACAATTTTAGTTTATTAATTATAAGTTTATCTAAGCAATTTTTCAAACCATGCCATTTAAATTTATCTACTTACTTTTTCACAATTTTCGGCCTTGTAAATGGAACCCAATTACATAAAATAATAATATAAATATTATTTTTAAATATGACAACATCTCTTATTTGTACATTTGATTTTACTAAATTCTAATAAAAATTAAAAACTTAAAATAATTAAATTTAATTTTAATATAACCCAAATTATATATATATATATATATATAAATCTCAAATAAAATTTCAGAAAAGTAATTTCATTTTTCCTCTTTACCAATTTTAGTGGGGTTTCTCTGAATTTTTTTTTTTTAAACTCTCAAATAAAATCTCAAGTGACTACATTTTTCCCCTAACTGTGGCTTCACAGAGAATTTCTTGACGTTTAAAAATTTTTGTATTGGAATAATATTTGTATGATCATGAGGCCTTCCTCTTTCCTTTATTGGAATAATAATAGTAGGATAACGAGGTTGTCTTCTTTCTTTTAGATTGTAAATTTATGAGGCTCTCCTCTGTTACGTTGGATTGTAATTTGCTGAGGTCAAATATACCGTGGTTTCAATACATAATCGAAAGCTCACATGTATAATATTTTGACCGCTCTTCACCCTCACATGTATAATAATCGAAAGGTCTCATTTGTGTATCATCAATAATATATGCATCTAATTTTTTGAACTTTCATTGTTTTATATAACATTGTTATGTATTGATATTGTGATACTACCTCACCTCGCTAGTTTCACTTTGTACCTCAATTAGTTGTAAGACCGGTAAGCCTGAAGTGATGGTTTGCTTGCCGGACATAGTCTATACTAAAATGATTAGCGTTCAAAGATTTCTAACTATTGTGAAATGAAATTAAAGTGATCATCTTACTCCTCTTATGATTTTATATGAGAAAAAAATAAAAATTGTAATATGAATAAATCATATTTTATAAATGTTGTTTTGAGCATAAGATATTTACATTAGCTTTTATTCTTAACTATTTTGCAAAATTATGTAACTACATTAACTTTTATTTCTAATTATTTTGCAATTATGCAATGAAATTAAAGTATTTATCTTATTTTTTATTATTATTTCATAGGTGAAAGATTCAAAATTATGAGATGAATAAATCATATTTTATAAATGTTTTTCTAAACCTAAGATATTTAAATAACTTTTATTTCTAACCATTTTGCAAAATTATTTAATTACATAATTTTTATTTATAACTATTTTGCACTTATGCAATGAATTTTTATTTATAACTATTTTGCAATTATGCAATGAAATTAAATTGTTTATCTTACTCTTTATGATTTTATATGTGAAATATTCACTGCCAACACTTCGAAAGTCAATTCAATGATGTGTTTTCTCCGCATACTTTTAAGATAATTTAAAATGGCATCGCTTCCCTCTCCCCTCCGTTTGAGCCTTTGATTTAGCGCTCAGGCAAAGAATATGCCTAGGATATTCGCTCCCCATTAAATCTACTAGTCCATTATTAATAAAATAAAAAAGTCAAGAAACCTTCTTCCTCCTAAATTTCACATATATATATGCCTATCGACGAATAATGTTAAAAGAATTAGTAAAAGAATGAAAAGTAAACATGTTTCAATCGTATTTGAGCGTTTCAATGTTGATATATAAAAAGAGGAAAATTCACTACAACATAGGATTCATTCCAATGAAGTTCAAATATATGTTGGGTTGGACTTCATGAACAAGAAGAGGCATTATTTAATTGGTATTATTATATTTTGATCACAGAGAATAGATCAAGGAATTTGATTAATGCTTTGACCAATTTAGTAGTGTTGTTGTAGGAATTTACAGGGTAAGTTTCTCAGATAGAACACCGCTCACAAACAGATCACAGATCAATACACCAATATTCTTGACGTGGTTAAAACCTTCAAAGAGGGAAATAGTCTACACCCTGAGCCAATGCAACCACTTCAGATAATTTATTAATAAAAGAAAGAAAATTTACATAAGCTTCTCTCATGAACAGTCACATTACAAATGACCCTCCCTGCTCATTAAATAGAGATCATGGACCAATCGGGTGTTAAGCCACGGATCAAGAGTTGGTAATACCAAGGAGAGAATGAACCATCAAATCACTCCATGTCTAGAACATATCGTGATCGTCGGATTGTAATTTACAAAAGTACATAGTAAAGAAACACACTTTACCTAAGTCTACACTAGACCAAGTTATACTTAACTATTTCCTATGCGTCAGAATATCCTAACATCCCTCCTTAATAACAACTTGGGATAGGATTGAAGGATGTACAAATATGACACAATATGAGAAGGAAGGAGGCATTAGAGCCTATCCACCCTTAGTGAAAAATTATTGAAATCCAACCATAAATCGAAGTTTAGTAAACTTTGCCTCTGTGAGAGCCTTTGTAAAGATGTCTACAACTTGATCATCAGTTGAACAATATTGCACTTCAAGAACATGGTCATGAATGAGCTTTCTGATAAAGTGAATGTGTATTTCAATGTGTTTGTTGCGTTGATGTTGGACTGGATCTTTGCATAGTTGAATGGCACTTTGATTATCACACCAAAGTGTAGTCAGATAATGCTACTGAAAGCCAAACCCTGACAGGATTTGACAAAGCCACAGGGATTCCTTACTAGCTTCTATGGCGCCACGATACTCTGCTTCTGCTGAAGAAAGAGAAATGGCACTTTGTTTCTTGCAAGCCCATGTAATAGGTCCATAACCAAGAGTGAACACATAACCTGCAGTAGAGTTTTGATCATCAAGGTCACTAGCCCAATCAGAGTTAGTGAAACCAACCAATAAAGGAGATGCTTCTGAACTGTAATGAATCCTAAATTGAATTGTACCTCAAACATAACGAAGTATTGTTTTAGCTTCTTTCTAATGATTTTCATGTGGTTTTTGCATAAATCGAGCAATAAGGCCAACAACAAAGGAAAGGTTAGGATGGGTATGGGTCAAATACAAAAGTTTTCCTACAAGTTGAAGGTATAAGGTAGCATCAACTTTAAGGGAAGTAAAAGTGACTAAAATTCTGGCTCCAGATTGAAAGGGAGAAGGGGTTGGCTTATAGTGTTCCATGTGAAAGTGGCGTAGAAGAAAACAGGCATACTTGGACTGGGAAAGGGAAATACCTTCCTTGGATTGAAAGACTTGAAGACCAAGAGAATAATGCAAGTGTCCTAAGTCTGTCATTTCAAACTGCTTTTTAAGGCTAGACTTCACATGGTTTATAAGGTTGGGATCACTACCAGTAAGAATATGATCATGGACATAAAGAACAAGAATGATAAGAGACTTACCCACTTTCTTGGTGTAGATAGTATTGTCAGAATGACACCTAGAAAATCCACTACCTAAAATAAAGTTATCCATTTTCGCATACCAGGCCCGAGGGGATTGCTTGAGACCATAAAGGGATTTCTTAAGTTGATATACAAGGCTAGAGTCTATTTGTATAAAGTTAGGATGTTGTTCCATATAGATTTCTTCATGCGAGTCTGTTATAGACATATTTGGGCACTGAAACCCCAATCACATATGTCCATAAACTAAGGGGCTGAGTCCCTAAAAGTGTTGTTTCATACCCTAAAGGAGTAATTTCAGCTGATTACATCATCTCCCAGAAGTTCTCCATGAAAAACTGCTTAGAACTGCTCAGACCTGGACCATATAGACTACTTAGTGCTAAAGGTGCGATGCATCTCACCTGCCACGTGCAAAAAGTGTGATGCATACTGGAAGGCCCTTTTGTAGGGTGTGATGAGCGAGAGTAGACAAATGGCAGAGAAAGTTTGCAAGGTGGATGATCATGGAATCTTCTAGAAACTTCTCCTCTGACACTTGCCTCTCTGAATTCGCCCAGGGATGAGTAAGAGATCATGAAATCTCCAAGTGGAATTGAGAACTTTCAGATAGAGGACACTAATCAAAATCCTAGAAGCTGACTCACCCACCTGCAAACATCTATATATGGATCCCTCATCCCAGAGATCCAGGGGCTGGAATCTTCTATTTTGTAAGGAAATGTTGTTGGTTTCTTTGTGGAAGATCATAGTGTTGCGTGATCTAAGCTTTTCATGAGGTGAAGAAGGGTTTTCATGCTGGGAGGATGACGCTGGGTCAGATCAATGGTGTTCTTTGAAGCGGGACAAGTGAGGAAGGAGCAGCAAAGATCTGTCAAATGGGAGAGGAAACAAGCAAGGAGCCAAACGAAAGTCTGAGGTTGGTACTCTCTGCTTCTCTCTCATCTACTTCTCATAAAGGAAAACACAAGTAACTTTAGTTTGTTTCTTTCTAAGATAGCTACCCGTCTTAGTGGGACTAGTAGCTCTGAATGGACACTAGCTTTCCTGATAACAAAATGGCGACTTCGCTGGGGAGCGAATAGCTTGTTTGCTTATTTATATTTGTTTTCTTTATAAACTACAAACAGAGCCTGAAGTTAAGCCAGCTAGCCTTCGAACTGCATTTGTTATGCAAGTGCAAAGTAGATCAATGCTGCTTCAGTCCATCTCCGAGTTTTGTTTATAAACTGAACAATTGATTTGCAAACATCCTAATTTCCCTGGTGGTGGCTCAAGTAATCTCATTAGATCAGACCCTATGATTTGTATTTATTGACTATCATTAGCTCAGCCTAAATCCCTGAACTAAGCTGCAAACTGTGACCAAAAACCAAGTTAAAGTCTCATCCCTAAACCATCGGACTGTCTCTTCTTGACAGTCTGGATGCATCACACCTCTCATGTGTTGTAGGTGAGATGCATCCCTGTTTCCCTGTGTTACAGGTGCAATGATCAGATAAGACTGTTTCTGCCTCCAGATTTTGGTTTTTCTTCACTCTCTTCAACTTTATTTAGGAGTTTTGTTGTCTGTGATCAGTATATCACTATATAAACTCCCTTCCTTTGCATTATTTAGCCTCCATTGTACAAAGAATTGTAAATGTTTTTATGTGTTTTTCACCATTTACAGTTCTCTTTTACAAAGAAATAGCTTAATCGAACTGTCGTCTTTTGATTTGGAAGTGTCGCAAGTGTCGTTTTCAGTCAAAGAAAAGAATTCTACTCTTCTTGATGGTCAATTACACTATTACTCTTGTATTTGATTTGAATTAATAGTATTTCAAGTTTCGAAAACAATTTTCAATTCAAAAATTGCAAAGTGTCGTCCTTGTCTTCCTTTCGTATTTTGAAGAGAAAATTGTTAGTACTGTCGCTTTGAAAGAAAAGATAATTCAGATTTGTACTTAGCATTCTTTTTGTCATCCACACATTAAGAAAGCAGAAAACAAATACATGCATGTGCATTTGCATTTAGACTGCTTGTCGATATTGATTTAGGACAGTGCATCTAGTGTGTGCTCTCTACTCTATGTTGAAAGAATCTCGCTTCTCTTTCCTTAGTAGCTAGGATTTTCATTGCAAAAAGAAGAGTAAATGGTTGTTTATCATCTTAGATTGCATATTTAGGAATTGTATATCTACACCACGCGATGAACCTTAAAGGCAAACTTCTTAAGAAAGATCAAATGTAAAATAAATTCAATGAACATAAAAATGCTTTGGAACCTAACGCACAACATTTAGAAGTCTAGGCTAGAGACGTATTCCAGCATCGTAAATCCTGGTAACTATTGCTTTCATCGTAGGTTGGGTGATTCCTCCTCTTTGAGATGAAAAGTGCTAGTATGGACTTGTGCTCCCACGTACCGTTGAGTATATATTGGGAGACCACAATAGGCTATATCCTCTATCCTTAGGAAGCCGTGTTTGCCGCCCTATCGATCACAATGCACTGAACACAGCATTCGAGAAGATTGACTGCCGTACTGTAAAAAGTATTCTACAGTTTTGCAATTGGTTTTGTAATCCCTCTGTCTAGATTTCTAGAGTAGTCTCTTTTGTTCCTTTTCAGACTCCTTAAAAGAAAAGGTCCATCTGAGCACTTTTCACTTCAGGCTCATTAAAAATTGAAGGCGACTAGAGTCATCTTTAGTTTTTTCTCGACTCTTAAAAACTGAAAAAGCAAGTTGTGTCAAAGCGTCATAAAATTTATTTTAATCAGAATAATGTCATTGTTCCCTCATTCATATTAGGTTGAGAAAATGGAGTCCACCAACCAAGGATTTCCCCTTGGGGGAAATCCTAGTCCTTTCTCCTCTTGGAGAGATGTTGGTGCACCTCATATGGCCACATTGTCCTTTCCAGGACTGACAATTGGCCTGCTAATATGGCTCTTCTCGACCTCTGTCGTTCAAAGCACCGTGATTCCTGAGCAATCAAATCAGCAACTAGATGATACTAAAGTTACCCCCCAACCTTCTACTTCATTTGTTTCTCCCTCTCCTTCTTCCTCTTCACTTGGTAAAGTTGGTAAAGCCAAAGACCAAGTATATGATCATGGACATAAAGAACAAGAATGATAAGAGACTTACCCACTTTCTTGGTGTAGATAGTATTGTCAGAATGACACCTAGAAAATCCACTACCTAAAAGAAAGTTATCCATTTTCGCATACCAAGCCCGAGGGGCTTGCTTGAGACCATAAAGGGATTTCTTAAGTTGATATACAAGGCTAGAGTCTATTTGTATAAAGTTAGGAGGTTGTTCCATATAGATTTCTTCATGCGATTTTGTTATAGACATATTTGGGCACTGAAACCCCAATTACATATGTCCATAAACTAAGGGGCTGAGTCCCTAAAAGCGTTGTTTCATACCCTAAAGGAGTAATTTCAGCTGATTACATCATCTCCCAGAAGTTCTCCATGAAAAACTGCTTAGAACTGCTCAGAACTGGACCATATAGACTACTCAGTGCTAAGGGTGCGATGCATCTCACCTGCCACATGCAAAAAGTGTGATGCATACTGGAAGGCCCTTTTGTAGGGTGCGATGAGCGAGAGTAGACAAATGGCAGAGAAAGTTTGCAAGGTGGATGATCATGGAATCTTCTAGAAACTTCTCCTCTGACACTTGCCTCTCTGAATTCGCCCAGGGATGAGTAAGAGATCATGAAATCTCCAAGTGGAATTGAGAAGATAGAGGACACTAACCAAAATCCTAGAAGCTGACTCACCCACCTGCAAACATTTATATATGGATCCCTCATCCCAGAGATCCAGGGGCTGGAATCTTCTATTTTGTAAGGAAGTGTTGTTGGTTTCTTTGTGGAACATCATAGTGTTGCGTGATCTAATCTTTTCATGAGGTGAAGAAGGGATTTCATGCTGGGAGGATGACGCTGGGTCAGATCAATGGTGTTCTTTGAAGCGGGACAAGTGAGGAAGGAGCAGCAAAGATCTGTCAAAGGGGAGAGGAAACAAGCAAGGAGCCAAGAGAAAGTCGGAGGTTGGTACTCTCTGCTTCTCTCTCATCTACTTCTCATAAAGGAAAACACAAGTAACTTTAGTTTGTTTCTTTCTAAGATAGCTACTCGTCTTAGTGGGACTAGTAGCTCTGAATGGACACTAGATTTCCTGATAACAAAATGGCGACTTCGCTGGGGAGCGAATAGCTTGTTTGCTTATTTATATTTGTTTTCTTTATAAACTACAGACAGAGCCTGAAGTTAAGCCAGCTAGCCTTCGAACTGCATTTGCTATGCAAGTGCAAAGTAGATCAATGCTGCTTCAGTCCATCTCCGAGTTTTGTTTATAAACTGAACAATTTATTTGCAAACATCCTAATTGCCCTGGTGGTGGCTCAAGTAACCTCATTAGATCAGCCCCTATGATTTGTATTTACTGACTATCATTAGCTCAGCCTAAATCCCTGAACTAAGCTGCAAACTGTGACCAAAAACCAAGTTAAAGTCTCATCCCTAGACCATCGGACTGTCTCCTCTTGACAGTCTGGATGCATCACACCTCTCATGTGTTGTAGGTGAGATACATCCATGTTTCCCTGTGTTACAGGTGCGATGATCAGATAAGACTGTTTCTACCTCCAGATTTTGGTTTTTCTTCACTCTCTTCAACTTTATTTAGGAGTTTTGTTGTCTGTGATCAGTATATCACTGTAGAAACTCCCTTCCTTTGCATTATTTAGCCTCCATTGTACAAAGAATTGTAAATGGTTTTATGTATTTTTCACCATTTACAGTTCTCTTTTACAAAGAAATAGCTTAATCGAACTGTCGTCTTTTGATTTGGAAGTGTCACAAGTGTCGTTTTCAGTCAAAGAAAAGAATTCTACTCTTCTTGATGGTCAATTACACTATTACTCTTGTATTTGATTCGAATTAATAGTATTTCAAGTTTCGAAAGCAGTTTTCAATTCAAAAATTGCAAAGTGTCGTCCTTGTCTTCCTTTCGTATTTTGAAGAGAAAATTGTTAGTATTGTCGCTTTGAAAGAAAAGATAATTCAGATTTGTACTTAGCATTCTTTTTGTCATCCACACATTAAGAAAGCAGAAAACAAATACATGCATGTGCATTTGCATTTAGATTGCTTGTTGATTTTGATTTAGGACAGTGCATCTAGTGTGTGCTCTCTGCTCTATGTTGAAAGAATCTCACGTCTCTTTCCTTAGTAGCTAGGATTTTCATTGCAAAAAGAAGAATAAACGACTGTTTATCATCTTAGATTTCATTTTAGGAATTGTATATCTACATCACGCGGTGAACCTTAAAGGAAAATGTCTTAAGAAAGATCAATTGTAAAATAAATTCAATGAACATAAAAACTCTTTGGAACCTAAGTGCAACATTTATAAGTCTAGGCTACAGATGTATTCCAACGTCGTAAAGCCTGGTAACTATCTCTTTCATCGTAGGTTGATCGTAGGTTGGATGATTCCTCCTCCTTGAGATGACAAGTGCTAGTACAGACTTGTGCTCCCATGTAAGCGATAGTATAGATTGGGAGACCACAATAGGTTATATCCTTTATCCTTAGGAAGCCATGTCTACCACCCTATCGATGGCAATGCACTGAACACAACATTCGAGAAGATTGACTGCCGTACCATAAAAAGTATTCTGTAGTTTTTCGATTTGTTTGGTAATCCCTCTATCTAGATTTCCAGAGTAGTCTCTTTCATTCCTTTTCATACTCCTTAAAGGAAAAGGTCCATCTAAGCACTTGTCACTTCAGGCTCATTAAAAATTGAAGGCGACTAGAGTCATCTTTAGCTTTTTCTCGACTCTTAAAAATTGAAAAAGAAAGTTGTGTCAAAGCATCATAAAATT